>CAJNJA010018084.1:0-10727 GCA_905231915.1 Symbiodinium necroappetens | reverse complement strand
CAGGGTTTAGGGTTTAGGGCCATCACGACTTTCGGGTTATGTGTTTAGGATAACTTCATTGCTTGGAACCTGCCAGCTTCGGTCGGCTTGAGGCTTCGGGGGCTTGGGGATCTTCGTTATGTGGCTTGAGGTCTCAATAGCCATCGAGGAGCAGAATGAGAAAGTCTCGGGAATCCCAAAGCCAGAGTCGATAGACTCCGAGGATCTGTTGGGTTTCAGAGTCATACCCGGAACCGCAGGTCAGCCACTGTAGCACTGGTGGCGGCGCCTCCTTAGAACTTCTGGAGGGGAAAGAGCTGCCAGGGGCTTATGCTGGACTTGGATTTTGGGTTTGGGGTGACGATTGGTGTCTTCAGGTTTCCGCCAGGGTCTCAAATTTATTGTGTTCGCATCATTCACGGTGATTTGCGCTTGAGGTTGCTATGAACCCTCCATGCTGCATAACGACTGTTACTCCCTTGTTTAGGATTTTTTGGAACCTGAGCTGTAGGGTCTGTAGGCCATAGCATTGTCGTTTGTCAGGCTTCACGGTTCTGGTTTTAGGGTTTCTGAAACGAGGCTAAGAACTACTATCCGGAAGCCAGGAAAGCCAGAACCTGAAGAGTTGTCAAAGGCCTGACAACCGGACAATGCTACCGAAAAGTGTTTTAGACCGAGCAGTAGAGACGGAACTCTGACAAGGCCCGGAGTGACAGTCCTGACCGAGAAGGCTTCCGCTTAGTGTGAGGGTTTCGGGTTTGGGGAACTGTGCGGTGGTTTTCGGGGTGTATAGGATTCGTCGTTCGAGGAAAGGTGTTTCTTAATCAGCGATCTACTGTATCTGATCTTCCTGCACAGCCTGCATGTGCCAAAGCTCCCTTGAATGCTGCTTTGGGAGCCTGTTGCGGAGATCCCATGCTCGTAGTACAGGCGGCCCTTCGTAATCATAATAGGGTTTTGAGGTATGTTATACTGTACTGTATGGCGACAAAAGGGGAATGGCATGACTGCCATTGGTTTATATATATATATATCTAAATTTGATCTTGAACCTTCTCACCCACAAAACCCCTTGAAGTTGAGTCTTCTGTAGCTGATGTCGGACAACAGCCAATCTCCATGCTTTGCTTCATGCCCAAACACCTCTAAACGCGTCCCTGAACTGAAAAACTGTGAGAAGTTTGCTCTCGTGCAAACCCCGTGAAAGCCACAGCCCTTCTTCTCCGCTTCTGTGTAAGTCCTGAGAATTTGAAGGCTGTTGGATTCAGGAGTTTTCTTTCAGCCTGAGTCGTCCTAAACCCTGAACCGTAAACCCTGGATGCTCCACGTTTGCTGCGCCGAACCGGCAGGCACCCACCCCGGCAAACAATTACAGCTCCGCGCTGAGCGAGAGGGCAGTCGGGGCTTGTGACGGCATGGGGGTTTAGGTGTTGTGGAGTTTATGGCGTTTCAGGCTTAGGGTGCCGGCTCAATATTTTCGGGTCTCGGTCGTTGCCAGGGGTGAAGGAACTCAGTGATGCCTCGGGCCCTCAGCTTGAAACTTCCTCTCCACATCGCTGCACGCCACATCTGGAACCCCACCTAAGTAACTGCATTGCTAAACTCTGAACCCCAAGGGCTCCGTCCACTCGCTCCGCTCCGTCCGATGAGCCGCTTGAAAACAGGTGATGACAATGTCTTCTCTAAGATCATCGATGGGACAATCCCCTGCTTCAAAATATTTGAGACGGAGGACTTTCCTTGCTGTTGTGCGGTGCAGAGATTGCGTTCTCTCGGGAATAGAGTTCGAAGGTCGAAGGAATTAAGTTGTCGTCCCCTGTTGGGAGAGACCGTCTTTGTGTGTCTGTGTGCTGTGTGCTGTGTTGCTGCTCGTTTTGAGGACTGCCCTGGCAAAATCGCTGAACAACTCCCCCGTCCTAGCTCTTCAAGCTGTCTTGTCAACCTCGGCACTCCAGCATTGAGAAAAGAGGCGCATATCTATGCCCCCTCGGCACCCAAATGACGGCAGCTTTTGGTGTTGAGGACGCCCTGGCATTCTTGGATGCCTTTCCGAAGGTGAAGGGCCACGCTGTCCTGATACCAAAGCGGAAGGCACGACTTCGGTGAAATCTTGACTTAGGTGTAAGCTTGGCTTGGCCTACGAAAAATAGAAGTCTATCATAATCATCTATCTGTAGATCCAGGGGTTACAAGTTTGCTGGTTGTACAGCAATGTCCAAGACCTCGTTGCTTCGGCTGTTTGCTAGGTCTAGATTCTCATATTCCTTCTTTGCCAAAAAGCCTGCGGGCCCTGACTTCAAGAGCTGTGGTGGTTGAACAGTTTCAACCGCTTAACCCCAAATCCCTAACCCTGAGAATCCTGAGCGTTGAGCCCTAAAACACCAAGTGCAAAGCCCAGAACCCTACACCATACTGTAGTACCTTCCACCCTTACCCCCAAAAAAACAATGCACACGCTATGCCCCTAACCCTAAACCCTAAACCCTATGCCCCTAACCCTAAACCCTAAACCCTATGCCCCTAGCCCTAAATCGTTTAGAAGCTTTCTGCCTCAGGGTTTTCTGGCGCTGGACGGCATGTTCGGCCCTGAGTCGGAGCCACTTCAGCAGGCGAGAAGCTGTTGTGGGGTTTATAGTGCTTATAAGCTTAGGGGTTTGGGGATATATTTAGGGTTCAGGCTCAGGATTTTCAGTGTTGAGGATGTAGGATTATGGCGTGAGGGTGCAGGGTTTTAAGGTTTAGCCTTTAATCGGAGTTTGAGGATTTAAGGGTTTTAAACAGGTTTAGACTTCCAAAGGTTTGTATTCTGGCAGTGGGACTTTGCTTCCGGGCTTTGGAGGGTCGGAGATGTCTTATACCACTTCTTCAAACAGCCCTGGAAACCCAAGAGTCCCGAGAGCGGAAAGCATCGCTCGAACACGTTGCAGCCTTCGGCTGTCTGCACCCAGGCCAGGCGATGCAGCGGCAGCTTTCCTCGGGGAGCACAGCACTCAGAGTGCTGTTGCCCTTTTTTGCCGGTGCAGTCCATCGTGTCTTTCAGGTTTGCGTTTGTGGACTTCTTCTATTTCTGTTGGTAGCGCTAGCAGGACCAGCATTGGGATCAGTTCTTGTGTTCATGCTGTCGCGCCTAGCTAATTAGTATGACTTGCACCCTCTGCTGGTTCTGTATCTCTACTTGTTAGCGCGGTGTGCTGCAGCGCGAGGTGATGCCCGTTACGTGATACATGTGTTCGTTTTGGAATCACGGTGGGGTCGGACTGCGTCAGTGATGACGCTGATGATTGCTACACTGTTATAATCCAGAGTACTTTACTGTGCCCTTGAGACAGTGGTGTAAGGTTGAGAGTTCCACTTGGGTGAAGTTGGGATCACCTCTCGTGCATCCGTGCGCTAGCCCTCACTGGGTCTTACCCTACTCAATAACCTCTTCAACCCTTCACCCAACGCCCAAACCCCAAACCCTAATTCCTACACGGTTGAACCCCGGCCCTGAACCCCATTCGACCTTCAAAAACACAAACTTTGATTTGACCCAACCCTAAACCCAAACCCCCTAAACCCCTATAACCCCTAAACCCCTAAACCCCTAACCACTGAAACCCTAAACCCCTAAACTTCCCCAAAGCGTAAACGCTAATAAGTCCTAGACACCCTCCGGCTGAGGCTCCCGAGGCTCTGCAAAGCAGTGAAGCGAGCGACCGGTTGCCAGGCACGGACTTCTTTTGAAAGGGAGGTTTAGGGTTTAGGGGCTTAGGGTTTAGGGTTTAGGCAACAAGATAAGAGTGAAAAGCGCGACTTATAAGAGGAACAAAGCATTACGATTGGTTATAGCAGTAGTAGCTATGTTGTAGCAGTAGTAGTTATGAGTGCAAGGAGGGCCTATAAGGGAATGATATTATCGGTCATCAGTCTCAGTAGTAAAGTAACATGATAAATTATGCTATAATGTCCCTCGAAATCCTTTTTTTTGTGTTAGCCTCCCCACCTCCCCTACCTTACAGTTTGTTACACGGCTTCTGCTCGGCCGAGTCAGCTTGTCACAAAGGCATGACCTGAATCTGTCTTTTAGAAGCTGGGGTTCGGATGAAGTGCTTTTTTTCCGAAATCGTTCAGCACATCGTTTGTAAACTGCACTTGCGTCCGTGCGTCCTACAGAAGCTCCTTGTGGCTTAATAAAACGCTTCGGGCAAGATTCGCTTTTGAAGCACAGGTGTTATTTCTTCGAGGTTGTTCGTTCAACATGTTTACATAGACCGTAAAGCATCTTCCTCCTCAGCAGGGTTCTGGCCGCATTCGCGAAACACGCATGCCAACACCCTGCCCGACTCATTAGCTTGAGCCTCTCAACGGCCATGTCTGCGACTTTTCGAAGGCTCTACCCCCACAGGGCCCCGATACCCTACACGGGATTCGGGTTTGAGGGATCCCTCCTAGGGTTCGGGCGGAGATCCCGAAGCCATAAACCCCCAGCAAGGGCCCGAAGGCCAGCCACCAGAGCCCTTAAGGCGGCCAGGAAGCGATAGCAACAGAAATTCTCAGAGTTGCAGACGGAGTTGGGAAGAAACAAGTTGGGCAGTAGTCGTCGTTCCAGTCGCAGCAGTGGCCGTAATAGTAGCCATAGTAGGAGTAACAAGCCAGTAGCGGTTGGATTAGCAGCGGCAGTGACAACAGCTTTGATGTTCAAAGCGCGCGGTACCAATAGGCTCCATTGTACTTCCTTTTGTGGTTCAGCTTCTATTTAGGATCCTATAAGGTAATGCCAAAAAGGAACTACAATGGAGCCTATGTGTATAGTTCTTTTAAAGCTTTAAAGGCCGTGAATGTCATCTCGAATCTGGGGGCGGATGCCGGGCAAATTGCTGCATCCTGAGTTTTGGGATTTCGCTAATATAGAGGTCTAAATAATTACCAATACTATTGTGGGGGTTCCTTATTATGATTATGGTATAACTTACCCCAAAACCCTATATTCTAATTGTTAAGGCCCCGATAATGGCCGTTCCCCAGGCAATCCTTGATTCGCAGGTGACCTGAAGGGCTCAGTCCTTTAAAACGGAGGCGGCGAAGTTCAGCTTAACAATTAGAATATAGGGTTTTGGGGTAAATTAGACCATGATCATACTAAGGAACCCCCAAAGTAGGCCCACCCATGCCAAGGAGTTCTAGGTAGGTCTTCCAGCTCAGACCAGGGTTTGTGCCAAGATTGGGATGGCAGCTTAAAAGCGGGTCCACAGGTTTTTGGGCTGGGGTGGGGAGGGTAAGGCATACCGGTTCGCTGAGGTTTACTCCATGGCTTCATACTGAGATGAGGGCCTGGAGTAGGGCTTCTGGACTAGACTCTACACCTTGGACGACTGCGTCCTGACTGACGCCATCTTCGACTTTCAAGATCTGGTTTTCCACGAGAAGTGCAAAGTCTGTAATATTTGTGTTGGACTCCGCACTCCCTCCCGGTCTCCACGAGTTCAAGCCAACGTGCCTCCGTGAATCCTGGTCAAGTCTACTAAAGTTCGTACAATAGGTAGTTGCTTCAGAACAGTGCTGTACAAACAACATTTAGATGCTTATGTGAGTTTGCAAGAATGCACGAACGCATGTGCAAGTGTATACACCAATCTATATACGAACACTCACATGCACGCACATGTATGTATGTACATTGTTATGTATCTGTGCATATACATACATATATATATATACAAACACAGACACCTCGCTCTCTCTCTCTATATATATATATATAGATATACACATACAAACGGTTGTACATATACATGTGTGCATACATAAACATATATATGTGTATGTATATATATATACCCAGAGGTTTATATGCACGCACACACAGACACAGATCTGTGTTGGGTGATGGAGAATGCGGCAGCAGAACCCAGATAGCCATGCAGTGCATTGCGCGAGTGGTCATGCTGGCGGCTCTGAGGTGTTCCATCCGCATGTGCACGTCATTCCGCGGTATCAGGACCTGTGGTCGCTGCGAGCACTGCACTTTGGGGCTGCATGCTGCAGCAGCGATGTTCTTTGTGTACATCCAATATAGCCGCAGGATCGTTGCACATAAACACATACAGATCAGTCAAACAGGCAGGCAGGCAGGCAGGCAGACAGACGGACATACATACATGCACACATGCATGCATACATGCATATGTACGTACATACGGGCAAACGTACACATGTACATACATGTATGTGACATACTACGAATAATACGTATACTACGTATTCGTTTTGGTAATAAGCAGCATGTGGAAGATATTCTTGTTAACGAGCGCACGGGCTACAGCGAGTGGTCCTGCCAGAGATATAGGAGGATGACAGTACTTACTTACCTTTCTGCTTCTGCACGGAAGGACGACAACATGCTCACCATGGCGCCCTCTGCAACCGACATGGTGGACAAAGACGAGGCAGCATGTGAGACACCGTCTGCCGGTTGTAGGCAAGACTTCTTGTCTGCCAGGCCACTGAGACCGCGAACGAGATGAAAAATGCCTTGAAGTCAATCAGGCGCCAATCTTTTTGGCCGGATTTGCTTCAGAAAGTATGTTAGCAGAGAAGAGAAAAACAATCAAGTACACAATGAATTAAAAATACACAGATATGTAAATGTACCTACATATATATACACACATGTATATGTATATATTCTTGTTTATGTGTATATAGCCGGTTGCTCATTTTCGAGAAGGCATATTGTGGATTGAACAGCAGGGTAGAGATGCTGATTGTGATGGCGTGGCAGGTGTTGTCAAGCCGGGTCAACATCCGTATCTGCGATGCGCTCAACGCAAGAATGCCGCAAGAATGGCGTAGTGAACGAACAGTGCTGGTTGCTTACCATGTTCGTGACGGATGGAGAATGTCTGCTAGTCAGGCGGTGCACCTCCGCTGCTTAGGCTTCTAGTTTTGGACAGGAGATGCGGTTGATGATCCGTATATGTCAGGACAGCTCCCTGTTGTAGCTGGCCCATATTCGGCCTTGCTTCCTCACTCGGGTTTACAGCTGCCCGCCACATGTCGCATAGTGTCTTCGGAAGCTACGTCGTCAAAGTCAAAAGTATAGATGTATACAGTGTACAGCATACGACATGAATTAAAGCCCTGATGAGTATTACCACAACTTGTTGTTTGTATGGCGATGATGATGATGTTGATCATGATGATGATGATGACGATGATGCTCAAGATCTTATATACGTGTGTAATCACACGTACACAAAGCATGCTATTCCGAGCATTTGGCTCTGTTGGCTCTGAGCCACCTCCATCAGTCTTGGTGCAACCCAGCAGCAGAGTCTCTGGTTGCGGAGTGCAGCCACGGCGTTCTGTTGCATTCCAGAAGTCAGCATGCGTTGGCGGTGGTATGAAGATGTGTGAAATGTACGCGCAGTACCAACGATAAACAACGATAAGAACCAAATACACAGCAGTATGTCCCGGTAAATATAATTTGCCGGCAGTCCTAAGCTTTGGAACCCCAACCCGTTACTCCTCAACCCTTAAATCCTTGATCCCACCTTAATGTCATCCATAATCTTACGCCTGAAATTCAACAGACATTGGAGATCTTAGAAGAAACCCGTTTCTTGACGCGCCTGCAGGGTGAAGCCGAACAAGACCTCGCAAGAGCTCCAGGCCTGAGCAGTTTCGATTTCTTGAAACCTTGTAGAGAGCACTGCGAGAGTTCTATGAGGTATTACAGTGAAGGGTTCATAGGTTTGGAATTTAAGATCTTGTTTTTTTCCCCGGTTTAGGGCATGTGGCATCAGGAAACAAATTTGGTTTTGCCAGGCTTTGAATGGGATACGATTTGCGTTACGATAAGGGGCTTAGAAGGGTTGTATCCGAGTTAGAAGATTTGAGCTTGCTGAGATTAACAAGGGCATTAGCAGGGTCTTTCCGAGTATTCGGGGCCTCATGTTTAAACTTCAGGTTTGAATTCTTCGGGCTTTGGGAAAGGTTGGGTTCTGTGTTTTCAGGTTTGGGGCTTCGGATTTACAGGGTTTGTGTTCGCCATGGCTTGCAAATGCCATACTCGAAGCTCTGCCGTGGCCGAGGCTTCATACTGTTTTCTGTGGATAAGGCGCTTTCTGTCGTGTAGAACAGTGCACTGCAAGTCCTTTTTGATTGCAGGTTGTGTGAGGTTATGTTCAGCAGGGGTGATTAGCCGTGGCATGGGTTGCTTTACCATGTTCCCGCGTTCATACCTTGTCTAGGTGGAGAATCTTCTCTATGTACTTGTGTATACTCAACATGCATAGAGACACACACGCATACCTATTTTAAGCGAGGTACATGTGCATGTGCACACAAACGTACCCACATACATACGTACATACACACATACATGTATACATACATACCTATACGTACATACATACACACATACGTACATACATACATACATACATACATACGTACATACATACATACATACATACATACATACACATACATACATACCTACATGCATGGGTATGTCCGAACAACAATTACGACAACACATGGCTAGGACGAGCTGCAGCACTATCGTGTTTCTCTTTTCCGCCTCATTGCCATCATCATTATCATCATCGTCGTCAGCAGGTGCAGCAGCAGCATTCCCTCTTGCGCAATGCCATTGATTTCATGGCATCGCCTCCAAAAAGACGAGCAATGACAAGTGCAAGCAACAGCAGCCACACATGCATGCACAAGCATAAACATAGGTGTGGATGTAGCAGACATGGGATTGTTGATTCATGTATGTGTGTGCATGAGTGTATGTACTGCTCGGTATGTTTGTAACCTTCAGCACTGTCCGCCATAAGATGCACAATGGCATCCGATGATGCACGTTGACCTTGTCCGTTGCTAGCTCCATACAAGATCATACAGGTGTGTGTACACAGAAACAAAGGTGCACACACGCACACGCACACATGCACGCGCATATAGGCACATATACATACATCTATATATATATATATACGTATACACACACGTTTCTTTATTTATGCCGTTCTAATTATCTTGTCATGTGTGTGTGTGTGTACAGTTACACTTTCGGCAGAAACAACAAGGCATAAGTAGTTTCTAGTGCTATCACCGCTGGCCTCTCATCAATTTTAAACGCCTCGCCGAGACTTGCTGGAGGCAAGCAGTAGCTACGGCAGACGAAGCATGAGGCACCAGCGATATACCACACAGACAGGTGCGGCCACAGATGAGCGACTGGACGGCTTCGGCAAAAGCTTGCTAAATTTGCTTGTCGTCCGTGAGAGCATGCGTTTCCGAATTTTAGGAAGCCCCGGCTTAGGGAACCAATATATAGGCGTCTCCTTAGCACAGATACGAAAAGTCACCACTATTAATAGTTGGTCAGACCCTCAAATACATTGAACTCCGTCCCTGTTCAGGCACTGAAAGCCGAGAATGAGGAGTTGAAGGCGCAAACGTCTAGCAAGGGTCTGCAAGCCTACTTTCGGAGTCGGAATATTTAACGATGGTATATTTGCCGGTATAGGCCCCATATAACGATGCCAGAATATCACGTCGAGTTCCTACCTGAACAGGAAAAGATTACAATGAGCAACATCCCCTCCAATCCACCCCGCCACAAGCCCAACTTTACAATATCAAGGCCTCCACCTTACCAGCTGTAAGATATGCCGAATCGGGCTCTCTTAAGCTCGAAGGACAGCTTTCACGAGCCTTACGAAGAAAGCCCTGCGAGCCTCGCTTATTCCCTACTTGGCTTCTCATGGCTTGCTGAATAAGCCCTGAACTGCAAGCTCCAGGAACCAACTCCCTGGTTCTTGGTAGGGAATGGGCGAATGGATCCCTATGATAATAGTCTCTTAAGGTCCCCTACAGTAGTCCCAATAACCCATTCCCCCATTCCCTACTAAGAACCAGACAGCCAAGTCTAAAGGGGAGTTGGGTTTCTTCAGGTGGAACAGCTGCGAACCCTTGCAGTGGTCCTTATCAGACTGATCAGACTGTCATTTCTTGAGCCCAAACCCTATACACTCCTAAAGCCGAAAGCGCAAATAGCTCCAAATAACCAGGAGCCCTAAACTAAGCCTTCTGAAAGCCAGGAGAAGCTCGCAGCTCTGGAGCCCTTAATTCAGGCAGCCAGGGTGATCCAGAGCGCGGGTCCCAGGGAGGTAGCGGATTTAAGAGCGAAGAGGGTGAGAAGGGTGGGACTGGATGGAGTTCCGACATGATAGCATTCTGGTTCGGGGCAGTTTTCTTTGAATTCGTGAGTGTGGGGGGGGGGGGGGATCTTGCCCCAACTTCAGGCGTCAGGAGCAAACTCCACCTTGCTGATCTCTCCTAGCGGAGATCTCAAGGTTTGCTGGAGACACCTATCTCTGTATTTTACACTTGAATGAGCAGAGGAACATCGCGAAACTTTGGACTCGTTGAGTTCGAGCCCATGCGCACCACTGGCGTGCAGTGGATCTAAAGTCCACCCACCCCCCTAACCACTCGGGCAAACTGACATCTGCGCTTCGGATGCCCGACAGCAACCTGACTTGTAGCTCTTTTGTGCCCCGCGTTCGTGACGATTGCCGGACGAGTTGTTTTACCCAGTCTCAGTCCTTTCTCGGATCCTCGGGCTAAAACTTTCCGATGTTGCGACAAGATGTTGGTCAGGAGTTTGGCTGCATTTTCTGAAGGCGTAGTTTTTGGGTTCACTTGTATTTCAAATGCAGCAGCCTCTTTAGCTTAGTTGGTAGAGC
>CAJNJA010018082.1:0-10727 GCA_905231915.1 Symbiodinium necroappetens | reverse complement strand
CCTGTAGCTCAGCCACGGGCGCGATCTATGCAATCTTACATACCCCAACTCCACACAAGCGCGCACGCACGCACGCACGCACGCACGCACGCACGCACGCACGCACGCACGCACCCACGCACCCACGCACCCACGCACCCACGCACCCACGCACCCACGCACCCACGCACCCACGCACCCACGCACCCACGCACCCACGCACACACTCACTCACTCACTCACTCACTCACTCACTCACTCACTCACTCACTCACTCACTCACTCACTCACTCACTCACTCACTCACTCACACACACACACCAAGCGCACACACACACACACACACATATATATATATATAAATCTGTATGTGTTCCTACATACATACGTACATACGTCTACGCATGCATGCATGCACATACATACATACATACATACATACATACATACGGCTCAAGTTTGTGGCTCACAGGTGTGCTTCAAAGTGGAAACGCGTACGTCCTGGGATCTCGGCTTCGCTGGCTCCCTCTCTCGGTCTGTCTCACTCGTCCTTTCTTGTCCTCCTTTCTTGGCCTGTCCTCTCCTTGTGGCTTTCTTCCGCTTTGCACTGTCTGCCGCCCTTGGCTCTGCTGCCCGCACTGTTTGCCGCCCTTGGCATCGCACTGCTTCTTGCCCTTGCCCTTGTCTTCTTCTGCTGCACTGTGAACTTTTCCTTCTTGCGGGGCTCTGTGTTTTCTCTGCCGAGTTGCCTGCAGAATTTCGTACCGTGATGGAGCGCGGACGCACGAGAGAGAGAGAGAATAGGCTCGACGAACGTCCCCCCGCCAAACCCGCACCCAGGACCATGGATCCACAACGAACCCAACTTCCACCTGTTTCGAACCATCATCAAGTACTTGAGCAACGTCCTTCACACCGTGTAGATTCATCTGACACTGACATCCAAAAACAAGCCCCTGAAGCGAAAAAGATCAAGCTCGAACCGAAGGATTCGACAACCCAAGAAGACTCCCCCATGGAACCCCCGGGCCCTCGCCCTGACCCGAACGAAGCCCCTAAAGCCAACGAAGCCCACGAAGTCTTCGACCTCACCCAGGATGACGATGATGAACTTAAGGCCTGCACTGAAGCACAACCAGGGACGAGGATCTCTGCAGGCGAACAAGCCCCTTCAGGGGGACCTCAGTCAAGCACTGGAGTTTTTGCGGCTCTGCCTCGTAGCTCGGGCCAGGACGTTCCGGAGTGGCTTAAAGGGCTTACCGAGTCTTTGAATGGGTTGCATCTCAAGAGTGACCGAACCCATGAGTACTGCGTGCAGCTTGGCAGCAGCGTCGCGCAACATGACACCCGCATTGCACACCTTGAAGCCACAGCTAAAGAACAAACGGACAACCATGAAGCCGCACTCGACCGCATCACCGCACTCGAGAAAGCAGTTGTCGAGCTAGACCGGAAATCCAGATCTGTCACGCCACCCAGGGCCCCAGACACCCCTCGAGGTAGCAGACTTGGCAACATTAGTCCTCGCAGCCCCCGAAGCAACCCTGGTGCTTTTCCTAGTGAGAACCTGCGGGACCCCGAACAGGACCTGTGTTTAGTCGTAGGGGGGTGGTCTGATGCCAGAGTCGCGGAAGCAGAGGAAGAGGTTCGAAACCTCTTTGAAGCAGCTGGGATGAGCAGTCACCTCGGAAACTTGTCAGGGCCCGCAGGAAGAACCAATTTCCTGAGAGTGACCTTGAACTTCCAAGGCATCCAAGATTTGGGTCGGAAGAGACAACTGCAAACAAGGGTCCTTGACAAGCTTAAGCATTTGAAGAGCAAAAGTGGGATTGAGGGTCAAGATAACTGCAATCTTTGGGTGACCAAAGACCGCTCTATCGAGGAGCGCATCAGAATCAGGGCCTTGGTCCTGACCAAGAACTTTTATGAGAAGCTACCACAACCCCCCGAACCTGAGCCTTGTCGACCCCCTCCCGAAATCGTTTGGAGAGGACAGGTTTTTGTGGGTCAGCGCAGGATGCTTAAGTGTATGGACAACGGACATGAGCCCACAGCCAACGATCAGATTGTGGAAGATGCGCGAGGGAATCATACAGTTTGGTTCTTATGCTCTGAAGCTTTCTCCCAGGTTACTGGCAAGCCTAAGGAAGCTCTGCAACAGCTGTGGGCCGATTACGGACCGGATGCTACGCCCTTCGGCGCCGGAGCCTGACAGGCCAAGAACAAGTCCAGAGGGTCCCCGGTTCACATGGTGTCGTGGAACTTGAGGGGGTAAAATCTGGACGACGTCGCTAGAATTTGGGATTTGCTCGGTTTCGCTGGTACTCACGTAATCGGGTTGCAGGAGCTAGGAGGATTACCTGAAAGGTGTCCTTCGCACGACGTGGCACTACATACTGAGGTCTCCCTTGCTGGGCGCTCTTACACTTTCTTTTATGCGGACAGTTCACACGCTTTCAGAGGCTCTGCCATTGGCATTCCCACTTCCTGGCTTGGTAAGGTCGAGAAGACATGTACCTTTTGTACCGGGATTGGGCTCATTTTGAAGGACCAAGGCATACGCCAGTTTTTTGCATCAATTCATCTGCCCTACAAACTTCGTGAAGACTGTTTGCAGGTATGGCAACAACAGGTTGAAGAACTCATTTCCTTTTGCAGCAATAGGCGCTATCATGACGAAATTGCCTTCTGCTGTGACCTTAATTACGACATCCTGGATATAGTCAATGTGGACGAAAGAGGAGTGCCTCTGGGCCAACTCTTGCGCTCGCTTGGCTTGGAATTCACAAGGCTCCATGAACCCACTTGGAGCAACACCAGTGGCGCATCATCCCGAATCGATTTCATTCTTTTCTCGCTGCCATCTATGACCTTTTGGGACGACAGAGTACTTCTGGGCTCTGATGCCATTGTCGGTTCGGATCATTGTGCCGTCAGTGTGAGTCTTCAGTCACTCCCCTCAATAGGCAGAGGAGCGTTCCAGAACTCCAAATGCGGGAAATGGTGGACTCAAGGCCCCCAACTCTTGAACAAAGCTAGTGCCCTCGCCGAACACCTTGAGCTTTCCATGTCGGACATGTGTATGGAGGATCTCTCCTCCCTGTGTCAGTCGTGTTCCAGGAGAGTCACTAGCTGCCGCTTTGTGGACACGCCCGAGATTAAAGCTCTAATCGCTAAGAGGAAGCTACTACGAGGCCGCGAGGCACGGGAGATGGCCAAGCGGATTGCAGACACTCGCAGACGGGCCAAAAGAGAATGGCTTGCTTCTTTACTTCAGAAAAGTGCAGAAGGAGACTTCCGAGCCATTGCGTATTTCAAGAAGCGTAACACGGCCATGTACACACAGGGGTCCTACTGCATCCGAGCTGGTGGGCGCAGCAAAGCAATCGCAGACCTCAGATTCTTCTATCAGCGCAAGTACACGCCTCCTGATCCTACGCCGCCAGGACTGCCTCGTGCCATTTTCCACGCAAGGGCGGGGCCCATCCTGAATCCCCGACCCTTCACGTTGGAAGAGATCTGTGATGTAGCTTTCATGTGCAAGCACAACAAGAGCACAGGGGCTGATGGCATTTCCTATGAAGCCTTGCAAATGCTTCTACAATCTGAATTGTCGGAACACATCTTGGATATGTACAATGGCGTGCTCCAAGGACTTTTGCCCATCCCCCGAGGGTGGCTGCACAGTCATGTGTGCTTTCTGCCCAAAACCTCGACCCCCCGCACACCCGCAGACCTCAGGCCGATCGTGCTCTCCTCAACTGTGGCTAAGGTATTCACTAAGGCCCTGATGTTGCGCTTGCGACCTAAACTGCCCAGTATCGGAGCTTTCCAAGTAGGCGGAGTCCCTCAACGACAGATCCTTGATGCAGCGTGCGCAGTGCAGCAGGCCATCAGATTATCAGAGCAATACGGCAAACCACTTGTCATCATCAAGTTGGATGTGGCAGCGGCCTTTGATTCCCTCTCACATACATCCCTCGCCTCGTTCCTAGCACAGGCACAGGGGAGTCGAGAAGCTGAGGTACTGTTGGATATTATTTGCAACAGCTGTGTGGGGCTCGGGCTTCAGGGGACCAGTTGGGACCAACCACTCAGACAGGGTGTCTTACAGGGCAGTAGTTATAGCGCCGAGCTTTTTGCTCGATGTGTTGATTTCTACATGTCCTTTACCAACCAAGAGTGGCAACAGCGCGAAGAGACGTGGCTCCAAACACAGGAAGGACGAAAACTCTTTCTGACTCCTTTTGCCGATGATTTAGTCCTCCTAGCTACATCCAGAGACCAAGCTGTCCGCTTACTGGAGGACACAGTACGGACCCTTGGCGCTATTGGACTCCGGATGAATTGGCGAAAGTGCAAGTATATCCAGACCCCAGGACTGCCCAAAAGCCCTCTGACTCCCTGCGGAACAGACATCCATTGGGCGCAGAGCTTCATCTTCTTGGGCATTCTCATAGGATTTCAGCTCTCCTGCCAGGCTGTCCTCGCTGCCAGAATGACTAAGGTCTCCAATGCCTTTTGGGCATACTACAGGATCCTTAGACAACATGCTGTAGGACTTCCTAAGAGCCTGCAGATCTTCGACGTCTTCATCACGTCTCGTTGGAGATGGCTCAGCCCGGCAGTCAGACCCTCAAAGAGCATTCGTCAGTTCCTAAGGACAACTCAGGCCACTTTTCTGTTCTCCATCCTTGGGTTCTCGAGAGACCCCTTTCAGGGGTCTCTGGATTCTTGGATAGCAAGAAGAAGAGCCAGCAGACTTGCCGCCCAACTGGCAGGACACAAGGCCTGGGAGGGACAGCATGCATCAAGTTTTTTCGGCTATTGGGGTCATGCTGCGAGGTATCCCCCCCAGTCTTTCATTCCGATTGCTGTCACACTCCGCATCAGAGGACCTGAATGGCTCTTTGCTAATGGCCCCTACATCAAACGTCTCCCGGGACGCACCCAAAGTCTGTGTGCTGACGCTAGCAGATTCCTACAACTCGCGTGGGAGCAGTACTTGCGAGCCATAGGCCAATCCCCCCCGACATCGTGGATCCAAGGGGCAGCCGACAGGGAGGTGTGGAAGCACTTCTCCACCGATTGGAGCTACAAAAATGATGCACTTGCCACTCGTTTCTACTCCCAGTCTCCGGAAGAGGTGGACTTGCGGGGTTGCCAACTGGTACAAAATGGTGACTTTTTCTCGCTTCTGCATACTCGTCACCCGCCCGTCGAAGAGCCGTACACGACATCGTTTGTGTGTCTCAACACCCCCTCGTGCGATGCGCAAACAGAGGGAGATGCAGAGAATGTACTTCGGGTTTTTTCGGACGGGAGTGCTCCCAACAACAGGAAGGGGCAGGCAGGCGCAGGGGGAGGGGCTGTGGTTATCCTCAGTCCCAACACCCTGGTAGAGCAGGCCACCGTCTGTTATTTTCAGATCCCCAAGCCGTGCACTAACATCCAGGCTGAACTCCATGCTGCCGCCCAAGCCCTTCGTATGATACCTGAGGTACGACGACTGCATGCACAGGTGCCGATTACCTTCCACACGGATTCTCAGTATGTGCTTCAGATTTTGGAGGGTTCCTTTCAGGGCACGCATCATGCGTCGGTTCCCAATGAAATCATTTCCCTGTGGAACGAGCTGTGCCTTACAGTTGAGTGCAGACATGTCAGGGCTCACAAAGGAATCCTGCTCAACGAGATTGCAGATACCTTTGCCAAGGCAGCCACCCAGTTGCGGCGCTCCCGCAAGACTTTCTGCACACTCGACAGAACCCAAGCAGCTCTCACATACCAGCCCGACTCGCCGGTCTTCATCCCCTGGCTTTGAGGTCTGTGGCAACCTGCTGTGCCAGCTTTCGTCATTTCTTTCTCTTCCGCTTTTTAAGTGGACTACTTTTCTTTAGGTGATTTTGTGCCTTTTGAGTAGTGGTTCTCACTTCGGGACGTCCCTTCTGAGTGCTTTGTGAGTTCCTGCACTAATTCCTACAAACGATGTGTGTAGGGGGGGGGGGCAGGACGGGAACTTTATTCGGCATTGCGCATTTCGGCGGTTGCACGTTTTGCAATGCATCTTTCGGGGATGCTGGGAGCAGAAGCCTCTAGCACGCAACACGCAGCCCCGACGCCCAAGCTTCTGACTTGATTTCGCTCTCGTCTGCCTCCCAAGAGCCATGGAGCAGGTCGCAGGTCCCCGTGATGTCAGTGAGCACGTGCAAGCCTTCATGGACACAGCACGACCGGTGGCTGTGATTCCCCAAGGGGACTCTTCTTTTGACTGCAGTGATCGGTGTGACCGTGATGGTGCTCTTCGGATGGGGAGCCCTGACGAGCTTTCTCCGAAGCCTTGTCACGACCATGCAAGGGGCGGTCCGCGAACACCTGGCCGCCTTGCTGCAGGAACTCAACGAGCAGACAAAAAAGAGCCTTCTCCTGGAGATCGGCAATGCCACGGAGGAGATGCAACACTCCCTCACGACCAGGCTGGAGAAGACCACGGAGAGCCTCGCGTCGCAGGTACACGACATCCAGGCGGCAATCAAAGGCCTCTCCGATGCCCCTCGCGAGAGCCTGGATACCCATGCATTTGGCGAGGAATTTTGGGACAGCCTCCGCCCGGTGCTCACTCAATGGTCTCAAGTCCAGGGTGACAAGAGCTTGAAGATTCTGCAGGACTGGATCGATGGCGCTGCCCAAAACACTTCCACCCTCTCGGTGTCCACGCAGGCCCTCGAGGACAAGATGAAGGACTTCCATGCAGCAGTGATGGCACAGCTGCAAGACCTCCAGGGCGCCGTTACAACGACGACCCTGAACAAGGTCGACAACCTCAACACGAAGGTGGAAGCAGTGACAGACGAAAACCCTGGCAGCCTACATGAGAGAAGACCACGCCCTCATCGTTCGCATCAAGGACCGAGTCGAAGAGGTGTCCAAGGAGTCTTTGTCCCACCGCAGCGCGGTGCTCGCCGAGATAAAGAACCATTCTCCTATTATTAGGGACATACAAAAAGTGGCAACACGCTCTGCTGAGATGGCCGAACGGACGAATCTCCTTTTGGGAAAAGGAGACCCCTCGCCGTGGGAAACCGAACTCAGGAACGTCTGCGAGGACACGGCCAAGACCTTACTTTGGGTCAGTGGCCAGGAAACCGAGCTGAAGGATCGCACACACAAGATCGAGTCCATGCTCACTGGCTTGCTGGATGTGGTGAACGATGTTGGCACGGCCCTCGAGAGACACTCTGAGAGCATGGGTATGCGCTTGAGAGTGTTGAACGATGTTCAGGGTGGCCTGGACAAGGTGCTTGCTACGTTGGCGGCTCGGAGCTCTACGATGCCTACTGCCCTCAGCAGCCGCCACACTTCGCGCAGCCATCCTCCTTCGGACGCAGTCGTGTGCCTCCGGCCCCCACGCACACCCCGACCATCGTGGAGGACTTCTCAGGCCAGCAACCCGTGGTGCAGACGACCCACACGCAGGCCGGCACGGCGCCACCGGTCCTCGTCACCAACCTTGATGCCCTCACTCAGGTCTTGAATCAGAGGAGTGGATACTAGGAGATGGGCTACATGTGGCATGCCTGAGCTGATGTCGGATGCTTCGTGATGCGGCGCTGCTGAGTCAGCGCCCTACTGATCATGACAGAATCAAGAGGGCCCTTCTGCAGAGTGCTAGTGTCGAGCACTGTTCTCCTTACTGTTAGTTAGCTGTGTTGCCTTTCACTGTGCTCGATACGCTCGCACTGCCTGCCTGCCCTTGCCCTCTTTGCACTGCCTGTACTTTCCTCCTTGCCTTGCTGTACTTTACTTGCCGCACTGCTTTACCTTGCCGTACTGCCACAGCCACTGCCGCAAAAAGAGTGACTGTCGCGAACCTTGCTGAGTGAGTGTGACAAACCTGTGCCGAGTGCGTGCATGAATGAGCTTCCATAGGCCTATCGTCAGGAGAGTTCAGATGGTGCAATGCTGGCGACCCTCGGGCTCAACAAGCTGAGAAACATAATCACATGCAACTTCCAGTCCTGGGATCATGGCGTTCTTTTCGTCTCTGCGAGACCCTCCCTCAAAGACCCTGGATCTGTGTTCGCCTGTGCTGCCAGTGCCGTCATTTACTGCAGGTCATGTCTCAGCGTCCCGAACTCCCACACCCGAAGCCTCACCCGCTCTGTGCCCCTTGAAAGCTACACCACCCCAACACCCTGCGCCGCTGTGGCCTCACTTTGGCATGACTGAGGACATTAGGCTCGAACCCATCGAAACAGAGGCAATCAAAACCCTCGAACTTGATCGTCCGCCCTGTCAGATGGACATCGAGCGCATGTTCCACATGATCCCTAGGTCCATACTTAAGAGAGGGGACAACGGTTGCTGTTATGTTGTGGGAGGGGCCAGCCCTAGATGCCGTGATTCGCTGCTGACACTGTCGGTTGACCTCCCGTACTTCAACTTCGCAGTGAACAAATATCTGCACTGGGTTGCCCCGGCCCACAGATTCACAACCTTTGTTCTTAGACGTGGTGCTGTTGAGACCCCGCATCGAGATACCCGCAATGCCCCCTTCCCGTCCCTAGTGCAGGCCTTTTCCACTCCCGGCTGGGAAAAGGATGGTCTCTGGGTGCAGGACCCAATAGGAGCAGTTCCTAAACGGCATCTTAATCAAACAGTTATGGGTAGAGTCCAGCCGCTCATGATGCCTTTCGTGTTTGACGCTAGGAGGCTTTTGCATGCAGGCCACGTAGAGGATACCACCCGAACACACGAGAGACTGGTGCTTGTTGCTTTCTGCACGCTCCATACTTCCACACTTTCGGAGATGATGAGGTCGAGGCTTTATGGTCTTGGATTCAATGTGCCCACGCCTGTTGAGTGCCACATAGCCATGCATGGTAGCATACCTGGAAACCCCCCGCGCCTGAGGCAGCTGTCCCTACATGAGTTTTTCAACCTAGGCGCACATGAATCCTCGCAGCATGACGTCGTCATCGAAGTCGTACATGTACATGATTCCCAGTCCCAGTCTCAGTAACCAAACTGAATCTTTCAAGCCTCGGGGCTGCACTTGAGCCTCTTGGCAACCTGGGCTGCATTTATGTCTCTCGGCTGCTTGGTTGCACTGGTGCCACTTTGCTGCATTTATGTGCCTCGGCCCCTCGGTTGCACTCATGCCGCTTGGCCGCTCGGCGACTAACAGGTGCCCAGGGATGAACAGGACTGCACTTGGGGTAAGCCTTCTCTTCTAGGAGTGTGCAAAACATTTCTCCCCCCCCCCAAAAAAAACTCCTTGCCCTGTACTGCCCTGACTTGCCTTTGCACTGTCTGCTGCCCTGCCGCCCTTGACCTGCACTGCCTGCACTGCCTTTCCTTGCCCTTGCCCTTGTCTTTACTGTACTGTCCTTGCTGCACTGTCTCTGCTCCTTTGTCCTTCGCCTGCTCTCACTCGCCCTCCTCGCCGAGATCCTAGGAAAACCACACTTCCTGCATCGCCTTGTCTCCCCCCCTAGGAACTACCAAACCTCGCCCGTGCGGACGGCCATGGCCTCACAGCCCTGTCATTGGTGGATGGCCCCTTCGCTTGCGCTGACGCAATGACTCTGACCAGGTGCACGACTCAAAAGCGCCGACGGGGCATACTGCAACCATGAGACACATGCGACACATGATGACTGGTGCGTGGAATCGCACGGCTGAATGGCTGGCGCATGCTCGGATGGTTTTGATGCTGGACCCGGCAATGGCCCTTACACTGGCGCCGGATACACGTGCCAACATGATGTCAGACCTGAGGTTAGGACAGAGACACTGTGACCAATCTGGGCCTCTGCATAGTTCTGCCAAACGCGATCGTCGATAACCTGGGCCTCTGCATAGGTCTTTGCACAGGCAGTTGGTGTCCATTGTCGTGGCTGCACTGGTTGGCGCTTGCTGGAGGCCTGTGACGCATGCACCTGCCTCCGCCTTTGAGTCGAGTGACCTCTGGGAACTGATGTTCTTTTGGGATGGCGTGGACCTGCTGACTCCTGGAGTGCCTCACCTGCGGACAAAACCAGTGGGACACACAATACAGATGGGCCTCTGCATAGGTCTATGCACTTGCAACTGGTATGCCAGGAGTTCGTGGAGTGTCCACTGCTGTAGCTGGACTGGTTGGCACTGCAGTGTCGGCGAACGTTGCCAAGTGGGGGCCAATAAGTAGCTTTCCTTGATGTGGCATGCAGGCTGGTAGACAGTCTGCCGTACCATGAAAGCTGTTTTCGGTAGTTGGTTGGGCCTCCGAGTCTGGTCATCAGTGCACTGGACAGCGCGAAGACTTCGTTCCCGCCTCTGGTCGCGGCTTCCATGTCGGATGATTGAGCCTGCACAACTTTTCTGTGCTTGGTCATTGGTGCATGGTGGGATGCAAGTGAGCTTGTTCTTGCCGGGAGCGCTCTGAGCGAGTTCTGACGTCGTCTTGCACTACCTCAGTGAGTGTTGCCCGCGGTGTGTAGAGAGATTGGGCGGCTGAGTTCCGAACTTTGCCTTGCCAGCGCACTGAGTGTGAACTGGGGTTTCACGTCGAGGCTGACCTGTCGAAGTGATTTCTGTGTCAGTTTTGATTCTCCGATACTCACGACACCTGCCATGCAGTGTCCGCGGACGTTGCCAAGTGGGAGCCAAAATACATACATACATACATACATACATACACAGACACACAAACACGCACACACAAACATACACACACCCGCACACACCCGCGCGCACACACACACGCA
>CAJNJA010018081.1:0-10728 GCA_905231915.1 Symbiodinium necroappetens | reverse complement strand
GGCCGAGAGAGAGAGAGAGAGAGTGCGAGCGAGAGCGAGCGACCTCGATAGCGAATTGAAAGGCAGACGGCCACGCATGGCAGAGCCTCGTTTCCATGTTTGTGTGCCGCAGTTCATTTCTCATGGCTTTTTGGACTCTTCGGTGTTGATGAGCTTTGCACCTATGCACTTGGGGCACTGTTGTACAAGAGAAACCTCAGCAAAGCAAAGCCATGGCTGAGGGATGGAATTGCAGAAGCCTGTTGTGGAAAGAGCTCAACAATGGAGCTTGATCGTTGAACGCGGTAAGGGGATCGGGTTTCGGGTTTGAGCTGCATTGGAGTGCTCGACGCTCCGCCTTTCGATCGGCAAGCCCTTAAAGCCTAAACTAAATCCTGAACTTAAAACCCTAACGAAGCCCCAAACCCCGAGGAGGAAGAAGCGAGGCCGCGGCCCTGCGAATTAGCAAACGTAGACCTTTCGCTTGGCGCGCCAGTGTCGTGCTCTTGCCAAGAATTGGGAATCCTAAACCAAGCCCTAAATCTAGGGTTTGGGGCTTAGGGTTTTAAGGTTTAGGGTTGACCTTAAATCCTTTAGCCCTGAGCCTGTAAGACAAAAAATCTTAGACCATATGCCCTAAACCCTAAACCCACCACTTTGAACAAAGTCTGAAACCGAGCCCTAAACCTCAACTGGAAGCCTTTCGAGGTTTGCGTCTTGGAGGGTGGTCTCGGGTTTAGGGCTTTAGGGTTTCAGGTCTGGGGTCCAGTATATCGATCTGCATGACCCCACCCCACACCCCACACCCACACGCACTTGTACACACACACACACACACACCCGCACACACGCACACACGCACGCACACACACACACAGACACACCCGCACACACCCACACACACGCACACACGCACGCACACACACACACACACATCCACACACATCCACACACCCGCAGACACACAGATAGATCTGTTATACACACATATGTCTGCATGTATGTATGTATGTATGTATGTATGTATGTATGTATATACAGTATACATACGATGTATATACGCAAAAGCATACACTCAGACATATACATACATATATATATATATGTATGTATGTATGTATGTATATACACACACATATTCATGTACATGTGTCCGTGTGTAAATACATCTAAATATATGTGTCTATGTACATGTAGATCAACATCTAATTTGTTAGCTGTCTGTTGTTTGATTTGCTTATTTAGTTATTTGTTTACTTAAGTATTCTTTGTGAGTTTAAAGCTTCGGTATGTCTGTCTATAATATACGCATACGTATATACGTGCATACATACATACATACATACATACATATACATACATAAACCACAACACCCACAACTCTAATATCTGCACAAACAGTAATTAATGAGATTCCCGGTATGGGCCCTGTCTTACAGTATGGCGAGAGACCCCAAAATGCTACTTCTTCCACTCGCGCCCGAAATTAAGGCACCGCTTTGATTTTGGGATGCAGGATTGAAGCACTGTTGCTCCTCGACCTTTAGCGCTCCTGACTCGCCAGTGATGCTTCAGAGCTCCCAGCGAGTTCAGGCTGTGTTCTGTTGCGAAGACTGTGGGGATCCTCTCGCGAGGGCCTTGAAAAACGGTGTCATTCTTCTCGTGGCTTTCCATGCTTACACCGGGCCGAAACGTTATGAATCTGCACCCCAAAAGAGAATCTAAACACCCAAAGCATCGAGGCACTTCGACGCAGCTTGCAGCCTCGACGAATTGGACTTTCAAGCGCGGCGGATAGGATTCGATGCCAACGCCTTCCTCGAGAAAGGTGTCGTGACTTCTTCAAGCCTTGCTTGGAGGTTCATGGGTAGTTATAAGTAGGGGTATAAGTAAGGTAACTATAGTTATAACCTATATGGGGACTATATAACTACCCATGAACCTCCAAGTGGAGATTGCGGCTTACGGCTTTCTGTGTGCTGAACCGTTGCTTCTGGGCATCCTATCCGCGAGTCGAGTAGAAGCCGATCAACCCAAGCACCGGCAAAGATGAATTCCCAACCATGGAGACAAATTAATCTAAGCCCTAGGCCCAAACCCTGAACCCTAGATTTGAACCCTAGGCCCTAACACCCTAAGACCCCATCTCGAGCATACACCGGATGTGCTGTTCTCTTCGTGTCGAAGCAGATGTATTTCGCCATAGAGCTTGGTGTTGCAGGGCAGGCGGTAAAGATGTCCAACAATCAACTCCATCGTCCATCATCGTGGGCTGACCTTTACAGAAGTGCCCCCATATTCAATGCAGCCCCAAAGCTTTTTGACAACGCTTGACGAATAGCGCCATCTGGAGTATATGGATAAGGAACAAGAGCCCAGACGCAGGCTATGCCGTCCTCAAACCACTCTGGAGTCCGGAGGAGTGGGTTCTTACTCAAATCACTGTCACTTCAGGGCATCCAGGACTCTGTGTGGCCTGAAAAGTACTTCTGACTCCTCTTCGGTGTTCTTCCAGTATTTTTCTTCGTCGCTGTTGCGCGCCCTTCGTCACCATGTTCACTCCTTGAGGTTTCGCTTCCTGGCACGTTCGTAGTGATGGTTCTGGAGCTCTGGAATAGTGAGTCGAAGAGCGTTCAGTGGGTTTTGGACTCACGGGAACGTGTTCGCGGAGTGATTCGGAGCAGCTCTGAAACTCCAAATTTTTGCAGCAGCCTTCTGCCTGGCGCACTGTTTGCTTACGATCTGTTGCCGAGCTTGAAATCTTGAGTGTTTCATTTTTTCATGCCTTTGACTACCCTTGTGTTTGACAAGCATTGGGCACTCAAGTTGTGTGACGGTATTCCTCAACGCATTCAGACTGAGTGCAAAAGGCATGGATGGGGGACGGCATGTCCGGGGCTGCTCAACCTTCTGAACCGCAAGCGAGACATCGCCAACCCGATGAATCATCGCAGTAGCAGTGAAGCATAGTCTCTTGTGACTATCAACAGCATGACCCAAGACCATGGTGTTGGTGCAGATGTTGATGGAACTGGTGCTGCTACCACCACCATCACCATCATCAATCATCATCGTCATCGTCATCATCATCGTCACACCATCATCATAATGCCAAGCATCATAGTCTGCTTCTGAATCAGTTTGAACATGGCCACGACGACCAGTATCACGCTTCACGACAACCATGACGACTCCTACTGCTCCTACTCTTCCTTGCTACGATGAAGACGAGGATGACGGCTACCACTACTACCACCACCAGCGGCACTGTTACTCGAAATACCGCTGCAAGCACCACTACCACTACGAGTATTGTTGGTACCGCTTTGATGCAGCTTCTTCGACCCTCAACCCTAGAAAGCGTGATTGTGTGCTGACATTACTGACGCCGTTGGTTGGTTGTTCTGATTCGGTGGTTTGTTGTCGGGGTTGTGCCCGTCGTGGTAGTAGTACCATGCTCAATAAGAGCTGATGCCCTGAACCCGGTACACTACATACTCTACTCCTCAGGAGGTCTCCACAGCGGCAGCTGCCGCCCATCAGGTGAGAAGAACGAAGGGGCGCGATAGTAACAACGAGACACTCGCCCGAAACAAGCGCTCCAGGCCAATCCGGCCTATTTCCCGTCTAATTTTGTCTAAAAGCTCAGACTATTGAGACATTATAACACACTCTTTTGCCTAACCTCTGGGGGTCCGTTGTCATGGTAACGACAATGACCGGGCTCGACAAAGGTTTAAGGTCCCAAATCCGAGCTCGGTTCGGCAAACTGAGGCCTTGGGGCAAGACTCCATTGGGGGGCTGGACCCGTCTGTTCTGGAAAATAAGGGGAGGGGGGCGGGGGGGGAGTAGGTAGCCATTAACCTATCTTAACCTTTTTAGCCAACCATAAACTAGCCAACCATAAACTAGAAGCTTAACCTTTCTTGGGCTAGGATACACAGACCCTAAGGAAACCTGAACCCTAAACCCGGATGCTAGACCCTCAACCCCAAGCCTAAACCCTCAACCTTAATCCGAAGCCTAAACCCTAAACTCCCTGAGCTCGGATGAGCCTGCAAAGACAAGCCTGAAGGTTTCAATCCCAAAGCTGAATGGTGGCTGTAAGTAGGTTCCGTTTAAGGTTTAGGGATGGTTCGGGGTTTCAGATACCTTATTTTGGGTCTTATGTTCGGGGTTTAGGGTTTAGGGCTTCGGATACCTATAGGAAAACTATTTGGGAATCATTCCTCTGCCTTCTCAGGTTCGTTTGCCTGCGGCCCAACATCCGCAACCAGCGTGCTGAGAAGCTGATGCTATTCTCCCTCATCAACCGTCTCTTTGCTTTAGGGTTTGGGCTCCAGGGTTTAGGGTTTAGGGTTTGGGTATAGGGCGTTAGAGTTTGGGGTTTGGGGGTTTGAGGTTTAGGGTTGAGGGCTTGGGGTTGAGGTTGAGAGGTGCTGCTTCTTGTAAATCAGGGACCGTTTGTAATAACATGATAAAGATGTCTTAGGACTCTACGAGGGTGCCTGTGATGTGTTGTTGACAGTGAGTCTTTGTGTCTGTTGTTTCCAAGATTTCTTCCTCGGGGTTCAGTCTTATTATAGAAATACTGTAAAGGATTATTCCTCGCAGGTCCATATATATATATATATAGTTATACTATAAAGGAACCCCAAACCCCAATTCTACTTATTAGAAAGCCCGTTAGCATGGTCTCTCCGAGTCAGCGGGGTGTCCTGAGGCTTTTATCAGGGTTGCAGGGCTCACAGGTCTTCAGGTCCCAATCCCCTTAAACCACTTCTTCTCGCAAGTAACCCTTTAAGGATTCCTTAAGGGGTTTAGGGGTTTGGGGTTTAGGGTCTACTTGGAGGGTTCGTGGGTAGTTATAAGTGGAGTTATCCGTCCCCTAACACATGTTATAACTATAGTTACCCTACATAGAATCCTACTTACAACTACCCATGCATCGGGGAATCATACATGTGACCGTAGGATTGGTGCAGCTATGAAGCTGGATCTTTCTCACTACCACTACTTCGGCTGCCAGGATTACTCGGTACTGCTGCCGCTGCTGCTGCTGCTGTTGCTCCGCTGCTCTGCCGCCGTTCTCGTCTTGTTGGTTTGGCGTGGACAGCGATTTGTCAGGTGTACATGGATTCCGTTGTCGCTTCACAGTTCAGGAAGTTTCAGGCTTCTGAAAATGTTTTAGGGTGTAGGGGTTTTGAGTTTCGTGCTGGGGCGTAGGGGTTTAAGAGTACCTGTAGGGGTATGTAAGGGTTCGGGCTCGGGAAGAACAGTCAGGTTATGTTCCTTTTCTTCATCAACTCCTGGACGGACTTCTCCTTCCTGGACACAACAGTGCCCCCTACGATCACCACAACCAGGCGGGACTCAGGCTCAAACGGAAGATTTCCATGTACTCCTAGAAGCAGCAAAAGGCTGCAAAGATGCCGTTAAGTTTACAGATACGGATACCCTAAACCCTGAAGCCTAAACTCCCTAAACCCCTAAACACCCTAAACTAAACCCTAAACCCTAACCCAAAACCCTTTGATCATACAAGTTGAATGTGCTACTGTCGGCCTTCTCAATTCTCCGCTTCACGACGTCACGAGAACATCTATCACAAGGGCTCCTTCAACGGCAAAACCGAAGTCGTCGTCTTTTTCGCTTCCATTGCATGTGAGTGCGGGTGGGTGGATTTCAGGATGTTGAGCTTGGGCTCTAAAGCCTATTTAGGTTTTAGGGTTTAGGGCACACCGAAGTTCGCTCAAGTCCGAGATGCAGCAGCAAGCCCTAGATGCTAAACTCAAGCGTGAAGCTCGATCCCGTAGGCACGAGCCCTAAAGCCCGAGGCCCAAACACATCCAGGTCAGGCCACCTGCATCTCAAGTTTATGCCTTCTCAATGAAGGATAAACGAAACATGTTCTTTGCACCCTTAGGGGTACATGGTCCGTCA
Organism: Symbiodinium necroappetens; assembly: GCA_905231915.1. Classification (NCBI taxonomy): domain Eukaryota; class Dinophyceae; order Suessiales; family Symbiodiniaceae; genus Symbiodinium; species Symbiodinium necroappetens. The sequence continues at coordinate 4,806 of CAJNJA010018081.1, read as the reverse complement.
GCGTCAGTATCTAGGATCCAAACAGGAGGAGAAGGGGGTCTAAGGTCAAAGGAGGATAATGCAGGTTCTAAACAAGAGCATCGAGAACACGTTGCCCCTAAGGTAAGGCCCAAGTATACACTATTTGAGCACACAGACGCTTGTACCTTGCACGGGGTCTGTATCCTGCATGCTAAATCCCACCACTTAGGCGTACAGTAGGAGCTGGCCAAACTGCAAACTGATGATAAGATTCGATAAGGGATGCCTCTTGGCTCTTCGTTTATGCTCTGCATATAGGCAGCTTATATTTCTGTCCTTTGGGGTGTAGGGCTGCGGAGCACTGGCGGGTTTGCCCTAGATTCCTAGATTGATTGCCCAGACCTTCCATTATCCCTTAATCATGAGGAATCTGTACCTTGCACCATAAAACAGTAAGACCCCGAACATGTTTTAAGGCGAGTATCCCTTACTGAAGGAATATCAGTTCCTCAAGTTATAGTAGGAAGCCTAATATGATTCAAGGTATATTCCTTGCGGGATTTTGGAAAGTCTGGGCGGTGAGATGCTGCCCGAGATCTCTCTAAGGAATACCACGCAGCAGTTCCGGAGGAAACGCGAGTGTAGAAGGTGGCCATGTCCAAAACTTGCGTGTAGCCTTCGGTATTCAAGGTGGAGGGTGCTGTGATGAGAACCGCCCTTTGCAACTCCCTCGCTCGCTCCCTCGCTCCCTCCCTCCCCTCGCTCCCTCGCTCACTCACCCACCCACCCACCCACTCACTCACGCACTCGCTCACTCGCTCCCTCACTCCACTCCCTCAGTCACTCACTCGCGTGCATAAGGGAGTCCCCGAGCGTCCACAACATGCAGGCCAAAACGGGGTTCAAAGCCGCGGAGCCAAGTCGTGCACGATTCGAAAGAGACCAAAACATCAAGCGGCCTGGCGCTTCAAACACTTTCGGTACCCGAAGTGGAGCGTCTGGCGACACCGAGGATGGTCGAGGGGCAGGGGCTCAGAAATGCCCTGTCCCAGTCACTGAGCCCAGCGGAACTGTCCGCGTATAGAGCAGACTAGGGTGACACGCACCTAAACCCTAAACCCTAAAACCTGAGTGAAGGGGCAACTGCACTCAAAAAAATGCCTAAACCGTAAACCCTAAACCCTGACGGACTCGGCCGACTGGTGCGGAAATGGAAGGAGGCGTCGGGCAGGCTGGAGCGCAGGGCACCGATGCCTAGCAGACCCCCTTTGTTGACACTGCGGCACACATGCGATAATTAATAGTAAAAATCTTTTTACTACAGCAGACGAAATTGCCTGGATAAGCAGGTGTTGTGAGACCCAGGTCCTTAAAATCCAAGAGCAACCCGCCAAAGCCAAACACCCTCAACACCAAACCTTAAAACCCTCGCCTACACTCTAAACCCCAGGTTGTAAGCCCTCAACCCCAAACCCCAAACACGTAACCACAAGCCCTCAATCCCTGAACTCCTAACCCTGAATCCTAAACCCTAAGCCCTAAACCTTCACCCCCCGACGCAGAGGTGCAGGTCGCGGTGAAGCAGCCCAACTTCGAGGGCTACGCAGACCTGCAAGGTTGGAGTTAGAGGGTTCAGAGTTTTGGGTTTAGGGTTTAGGGTTTGCGGGTTGAGGGGGTTTAGGGCTTAGGGTTCGGAGTTTAGGGTTTAGAGTCTAATTACCCGGGTTGCATCAGCGTTCCAGAAGGGGTCTATTGAGGTTGTGTGGGGGTTTCCTTGCGACTCTATCGCCGTTTTAGGGCTGGGGGCTCTGAGTGTAAGGGATTTGGGGTTCTTGCGGCGGTCTGAGGGTTTAGGGGTTGAGGGTTTAGGTGTTTCAGGGTTTGCCTGTTTGGGGTCTGTGGTAGGACATGGTCTTTAGTAGTCTAAACCCTATAGTTTATAAACCCTAAACCCTAAACCCTTATGGTTTCAAAGAATCAATGATGGGTCACTTTCGTCCTACAGTGGCGAGGAGTGAGTCGAGCTATCCGATAGCAGAGATACCACTATAATAATACAAGGGTTTCGTGTTTGGGGGTTTAGGGTTTAGGGTTTTCGGGATCAGGGCTTATATTAGGGTTTAGGCTTTAGGGTTCAGGGGTTAGTAAGGGATGGTGTCATGTCCCCTAGAAGTTTCCCCTACAAAGAACCGAGCCGAGCCCATCCACGATGCTTTGCTATGCTTCTACAAGCAAGGGTGTAGAGCCCGTGGGATTTACCGGGGTTTAGAAAGCTTGCCCAGCTGACTTCGTAAGACTGCAAAAAGAGAAAAGACCCAGTTCCGTGGTGGAGTCTGCTTCGTACTTCCCGAGTCAGAGTGTAGGATGTGGAGTTCAGAATGACAGGTCCAGCAGGTCTGCGGGCAGTAGCTTTAAGCGTGATAGGTGCAATCGATAAATCAAGCTTCAGGGCCTGGTGCTCAGGTTTTAGGGTGTAGGGGGGGGTGTGGGGCCAAGGGTCTTAGATTCTACCTTTATGGCTCATACTTCAAAGTCTCGGCTGGGCGTCGTGAGTTCTTGCTAGGCTAGGGCTTACTGGCTTACTGTAGGAGCTTTGGGTTTAGGGTGCAGGAAGACTCAATACAAGGCCCAAAGGGTTACCACTTCTGGGGTTCCTTCTGAGAACTATAGTATAACATAACATGCCCCAAACCCAAAAGCCTACTCTAACTATTAAGGCTCCTATACTAATCGTTCCTCGCCCGCCCGCGCAGGCATGACAAGCCCGAACATTGGCCACGTGGACCAGACAATCTCTCGGCAAAAGACACTTGGCTTCAACGCCCAGACATGCTGGTTAAGAGTTTGCGGCTTAGGGCCCTTCATAATTCAGGGGTTTATGCAGGCTTTCACACTTTCGGAGTCAAACGGGGTGCAGCCTGCCTCGCAAGGAGCACGAAAGACGAGCAGAGCAAGAGAGCATTTCACAGGATCCTCCATTTCTAAATCCGAATCTCCAAAGCCTTACGGTTGATGATATAAATCCTGCATTGCCCACAATAAGGAACGTTCCACAATTCCCATAGTTCAGGGTCCTTAAGGTAGTGCAGGATTTCTATCATCAACCGTATCAGTTCCAATTTCTCCAGCCCTTAGCCTGCTGTGTGGGTAAATCTTTACATTCAAAGGCTGGAGGATTGATGCAGTTCTCTCTGTCCAAGCCCGACTATGACTCATGACCCAAACCACAGCCTGGAAGCCCACCCCAAGTCCCAAAGGTTTCCATCGACACTCAGCTCGAAGCATTTGGATGAACCCAGTACGCACTTGCAAAGAACCTTTGTACATCTTCCAATTTCAGCAGTAGTGGTGGTGGCTGCTGGCAGTAGCAGTAGTAGCAGTTGTAGTCCTGGAAGCAGAAATAGCAGCAGAGCAGGAGCAGGAGCGGCGGTGGTGGTGGTGGTGGTGGTGAGTAGAAGTCTTTGTTGCTGTGGCTGATGTCTGATTGCTTTTGACCAGATTTGTAGTTGTTGCTGGTGCTGGGCTTCTTGCATCTTTGCGTTCTTTTTGCTCTTGCTATTGACGCAGGTGGTCACTGTAGTGGTACGAGTGCTGCTGCATTGTCGGTGGATATCGTTTCCTCGTTTCAGTGTGGGGATTAGGCGTTTAGGGTTTAGGGACACCAGGACGTCGGGCCAGCCAATTGCAAACTACTCCGTTCTTTTCGGCGTCGTTTTGGGGGGCGTCTCGGCGGCAAGTGGGTCAAGTCGGGTTGTCGAGGCTCATGGGTTTTAAAGTTTGGGCTTCAGTTTTAAAGTTTGGGCTTCAGGATTTTTAAAGTTTGGGCTTCAGGATGTGAAGTTTTGAAAATGCAGGCTTCGATATTCATCTCAGGCTTGTTTTGCTCATGGGATTTGGTATCTGGCCTGTCGGTATTGCATTCATGCTAACCCATGAGCACCCCGAATCTGAGACGCTTTGCCGACAATTCGCACGTGGAAAGGAGCATCTGCAAACCGAAAGCCTTCTGCCTTGCCGTTTCTTTATGGTTTGGGTGTCAGGTTACAGAGCCTCGGCTATTCAGGCTTGGAGGAATTGGAATTAAGGGCTGATCGAGAGTATTTCGTAGTTTCTTGCCTTGCCTTAAGCCTACAACCCTTACGTATACCCTCACTATGAGTAGCCGAAACTGGCACGCGCTCAATGCTGTGCAGGTGTCGCATATCTTCTGGCTCGGGCGTCAGGCGCGGTCTACATTCTACTTCACCTGATCCGCGTATCACCTCCGGGCCATCGAGAAGACTGGAAAGATTGGAAGCCATGCCGCCCAAAATCGCGTGGACAAAGCTTTGGGACTATCGTTCACATGCAGGGGTTTGGTATGCAATGTTGACTAAACACACCCGGACGGCTGCATGGTGCACGCACACCGTTGCCCTTCGCACAATGCCCTTGCCCTGCCCAGCGATGCAAGGCAAGGGAGATGTGTCCACCCTTAACCCCTAAACCCTATAGACCCTAAACCCCTACATAACCCTAAACCGTAGGGAAAGCTTGGGAGGACCTGGCAGACCTAAGCCCAACAACAGGTGCCCGAAACCCTCTGAAACAGGAGCTTCCTGAGCTAGTAAGGTCAGGACTCAGAACAGTCGATACATAGTTTTGGTCTTCTATGACGAAAGTTGAATGCCTCCCCCCCCCCCCAAAAAAAAAAGAAAAGCAAAAGCTCTTCTTCTACGGCAAACCGTGCCTTGAGACGATGTAGGGGCCTGGTGAGAGCCCGGCCCTTAACCATCCGTGAAGCTCTGTAGCCGCAGCGTGTAAACCCTAAACTTGAAAGCTCAAACCTAAACCCTAAAACTTAAA
>CAJNJA010018079.1:0-10729 GCA_905231915.1 Symbiodinium necroappetens | reverse complement strand
GAACTCTATACCCGCCCCCCCTATTAAGTGCAATATATAAGGAAGGGGGATATTCTGCGTGGCAGTCGAGTCTAAGCGTTTATTGATTGCTTTCCTGTTGCAATTTCGAAGGGCAAGTTTACAGCAGCAGCATCGGCAGCAAGACCAGATGTGGTAGTCGTCGTCGTCGCTGTGGAAGGACAGGTAGTAGTCGTCGTCGTCGTCGGACGTCGTCGTCGTAGCAGCAGTAGCAGTAGAGAACTAGAAGAAGTAGTAGGAGGAGGATCAGCCGCAGCAGCAGTAGCAGTAGTTGCAGCAGCAGGCAAGCAATAGCCTAACGCTTAATAATGTAGGTGCTACCAGTAGGCACGGATGGGGGTAGTGGTTTCAAGCATGGTTTGGAGCTGAATTCAGGCGGGGGGTTCGAGACGAGGAATGCGCTCGCAAACCCTGACTCCAAGTCAAGGGCCATGGGTTTGAAAAATCGGTCCGACGTTCGCGGCTACTATCGCGAATCTTTCGCACAAATTCCCAAAACTGATGCGAATTAGGAGTAATGTTCAGTCTCGTATGCCCCAAGTTTGTTGCACCAGAACTTTAACGGGCTATTGCCTTCCTATCGCGGACCCGTCGCAAGACTTTCAAAAACTTCATTCATCCTTAATCACTCGTTTCATATGAAAACATGCAGCTCCACTCCAGCTATACTCGAGTCCACAGACGGCTGAAATCTGCCAATGAGGAACCTTTCGTGCCTCGGGACGCCGACCTGCTCAGTGTCCAGGTTGGGGTCACCGCCGATGACGCTCCGAGCGCAGAAGTCCACCTACGATCAAGAATTTCGGCACAAGCTAAGGCTCACTGTGCCCCTTCGGTCAGCTGCTGTGGCCATGCCGTCCACTCCGATTATCACACACGTCTGTATGTAGGCCCCTCCTTTTTTTGCATGCCCAGGCACTCGCTTGCCCATCAGAGTGCCTGCGAAGGCAGAGCGAGTGCACTGAACAATGCCCTTTGTGCTCTCAGCTCGGCCTCGCAGCCGGCCCTCCTTGGACTTGAGCCGCTCCCGGATGGATTTCAGTGGCCGCTTGGACTTGGTACAGGCCTTCAGAAAGAGAGAGAGAGAGAGAGAGAGAGAGAGAGAGAGAGAGAGACAGGGACAGGGAGAGTGACACAGAGAGAGAGAGTGAGGGAGACCCAGAAAGCGAGAAATAGGGAGAGAGATAGAGAGAGAGCGAGAGAGAGAGTTAGAGTGACAGAGAGATGGAGCAAGCGTGTATCAATCCGACTATATTGACGATTTTGCTTGTCTGTAGAATGGCCCGCTCGAACTACCTCGGAGGGCCGGCCTGCGGAATTCCGACGATGGTGTTGTCGCAGAGCGTGAAGATGTGATACTGCGGCACATGCGTGCTCAGTGTGCTAGAGAACTATGGATCAATGAAGTTCTGAGGTCCAGCAGGTGCCTGGAGAAGCTTGACAAAGTCATAGATGATATGCTCGCCGGCTCCATTTTCAACCTTATCCCAGGAACTGTACAGAGACAGAGTTCGGAGAGCTCGGCAACTGGACCATAGTCCGCAACCTGCAAACAACAAGCAGGCCTGCGTTTTCAGCATGTTATTCACCTTAATGATGTCGCCAAGCTTTGATGTGACGTCGTCCTGCAACGCGCAAGTGGGAACCAGAGACGAATACCACGGCCTTCCATGAGCCTGAACCTGAACAAGCCACGAGTAGAGCACTCAAATGAAGTCTCCGGTGAGACCGTGTCAACTAGCCCGTGGCTGAGCTGTGCAACCTAAAGTAGCTAGAGATGGCTATAAGGGCTTACAAACTGGCTGGGCTGGCGTGAACGACCCCATGAGAGTCTTAGGACAATTGGAACTCGTCTTTGCAGGCTGATGAGAGTTCTGACCAAACGATTCACCGACCCTGCATGCAAATCAGAGAGATTGGCGTAGCTTTTTCCGGGCATGGCCTGCAGGGTCGTTTTGCCCTCTCGGCCCTCTGGACACCATCTGCTCGGCCTTCTTCGTGACGAATCAGAAACCGCGCGTGCAATTGCCGGGCGATTTGCAAACGGTTGGGGCGGCGGGGGTGGGGGGGGGGAGGGGTGGGGGTGTATCAAAATGGAGAACTCCAAAGGTCTTGGAGGTGCCTTTATACCTGCTTGAGGATCCTTGAGGGAAGGATCTTAGGATTCGCAAGAGGAAGGCCGCTCATGGGACAGAAGCTGAGGATCTCTCAGGCGAAACTAACTTAGAGAAGCTGCGACATTCAGCGTGCCTGTTGATACATAGTCCTTGCACGCAGACGTGGCGAGGAGATGAAAACGAAGGAAAACAAAAACACGCAATCCCTCTGCTTGTATGCCGGCGACATTGAGATGTCAGAAGATCCATGTTAAGCTTCTTTCGGTTCTTTGGACATGCTTTTCCTCAGCTGGCCTTCCTGTGACAGACGAGGCGGATTCCGTGACATATTCGCTAGCTCGTCGGCACCTCCTGCCGGCGAAGAACACAATACCAGATGGCACGACAAGGCATCTACGTGGACAGGGACCGGGGGGTTCGAAAGTCTGCAGATCAAGTGCTCCAGACTTGGAAGGAGGCGGAGCCTTTGGGGATCTGGCTCCAGGATACTGCGATTGAAACCCAGGGACAGTGCTGGGGCAAGCAGGCGGGTGCTGTCTTCAAGTCGGGAAGCTTCTCTGTGAACGACGCGCCCGCTTCGGCAGCGTCCGGAAACTGATCTGGCTGGCATTGAACCTTAGGCTTCATTTACTGTCGAGTATCTGAATTCTTACTATTCTGCTACAACATGGAGGGGCATGGCGAGAACACACGATGCGCCATTGATGGCAGCCGATAGCACAATTCATGAAGTGGGCCAATGGCTAACGGACTGCCACGCTTGAACGATCAGCGTGAAACTCTTTCCCGAAGAGGTGCCAATGGCGGTCTTGGTCAGCAGGGGCTGTCCTATGCTTTATACATCTTTATACAATATGAGTAAGAGAAAGAAGGCTCTGTTCTTTCGCATTCCTCCGGCCCTGGCTTCGGCCATGCTGCGCTCAGAGCTGCTCAGAGCTCCTGGCAGAGTGCGCTGCACGCAAGCGGCAAGCGTGATGGCATGGTGAGAGACGGAGCAAGGATGCGGTTTTCTTACGGGCCTGTGCTTCCCATGAATGACCCACACTTATCTTCAATCCAAATCCACAAGTCTCAATGTATCCAGGCACTGTGACAAGCGATTCAACTCGCCATCTGTCCGGTGAGTAATTTGGCGCATTCCGTCAGACCCTGGCGAGGGCCCTCCACGTCGACTCCGGCAACGCAAGAAGCAATATCTATGTCACAACATCCAAAGGGCGAACCTTTGAGTCGGCCCTCCAAGGTACTGATGCGCCGCCGAGCCGCCGAGCATGGTGCAGCCTCTGTGCCGTCAAGCACGCCAGGCCTGGGATGACTTCAGAAAATCGGGAGCAACTTGTTGGTCAGACCTGGATCGAAAGGTGCCGTTGTGAAAATGTTGTCGACACTGCTGGGAGATTTTGTCTGGGCAGTGTGCAGGGTGCGAGATACAGCTTTGAGTGCTCAGCGGGCAGACTGTCACTAGAGAACTGGCCGCATGAAACTCGGCCGTTAGATACCTAGCAATGCATCTCAGCAGCCCAGGCAGCACTCAGGTAAGGTTGAAGCAGCCTAGAACCAGATATCCACTAGCAAGCTGGGGAGGTCACCTCTCTCGTCGAAGGGAAGAACTGGCCAAATCCTATCCCAGCAGCGAGTTTTCGGGACCACGCACACATCGCTTGCGGGCGGCAATGATAAGTGCTTAGCCAAACTCAAGCAAATGCCGACGGACAGGGCAGCTTCAAGTGGCTGATGTTGAGAGGACCTTGAACATGTTGATTTCTAAAGTTCACCAGTGGCGCATGTCACACCAGTCTCAAACAATCCCCAAGCAAACATGGTTTTGAGAGATCCTGCCTATGTCCTCTTCGGAGCAGTGGGCCTGTCCGACGAGGAACGGAATCGAATCACAAAACGAGGCGTTTCCTATGATTGCAGGCCTGCGTGCCATCAACATACTGCAAGCCGCAAACGGCAGACTCTAGCTCTTGTTCAGGGTGCGAACTGCACCCGTCACGCAGATGCGCGCCCCACCTCAAAGGTGCACTCTTTTGCTTGGCCCGTACCTCAGCACCGCTTCCAGCATCCCAGCAGTTTCCATTGGAAGCTCTGGAAGCCTTAACAATGCAGTGTGTATAGGCTACTGTATAGGGCTTAAACCGATTTGCAGTCGAAATGGACCTCTCTTCTTTGGACCAACATCCTCGCACTTCCCGGGTCGGCCTCCCGTCTCGCTGAATTCGCACGGACCTGGGAACCACAACTTGCTACACTTACCGCAAAACCTTCTATCCTTATCTCTTCAAAATGATCAATGGAAGGGACGACCCGATTCGATCCAAACAGTCGAAACCTGCCCTCTGCTGTAAGAAGAACTTGGGCAACAACCCAGGGTAGTGGCTGCTGATGTAAATATGATGCAAACTGGAGATGCCAGCTTTGAAGCAGTGCATATTTGGTCCAAGCGCGGCACGACGCGCATTCGCCGATTGCGGGCGAGACTGTGGGCGTGACGGCGGGCGACATCCTCGCAGGCCGTCCTGCAGGTGCAGGCAGGTGCAGCACAATCTCATTCGGTGGCTTGCATATGATCACATATGCGCGGGAAAATTCAATCGTGCGCGTGCTGGCCTGCTGGCCATAGTGCCGCTCGATGTCCTGCTCAATAGCTGCAGGCAAGCGCAAGCAGCGCTGAGAGGCCCCATTTCACTCAGCAACTTCTTTTACGAAAGCCCATCCACGCCCACGCACTCCGAGAGCCTTCTGCAGGGACACCAAAGGCGCAGAGAAAATTCCGGACCTGGCCATTTGGAGCCGGTGCCGAATTGGACTTCGTAAAAAGTGTCTTGGGGCTTCATACAGCAAAAGACTTCTAAGACTTGCCCTTCCGCGGCCCGCGCTTGAACGACGGCACGCGATGCTCCAACGGGACCTAGGACGGTGCCGAGGCGGTCGTAATTCCCCAGAGAGCCTTCTGAAACCGATCTTGAAGCTACGAAGCACCCTGCTACCAACTTGCCAGGCCAAATCTATGAAAGCTTCGTAGTGAATCTGCCGATCAAGCTATCACAGACGGTGGGACGCTTTCGACACTGTGAATGCCCCATTCCAAAACACGGTGCTGATTGCGCGACATTTGAATACTATAGGCTATAGAATCTCATATATGAGGTGGCGGCCACCTTCAGCGTACTCGGAGCCTGCAGATGAGCTGCTGCAGCAACTTTTCACAGATCCTCGTGTCGGCATGTATAAACATTAAGAGATTAGCTACATCATTTGTCAAATCTCCTCGGCACGACGAAAGATCAGCATCTACAACACCTCACACGTGTGCAAGCTTTGCCAGATGAAGGCTCGACGACTGCCTGCATCAAGGGGCTGGTCGGACGCGCTGGCCTTGGAAAGCAGTGAGACACTCAGGCAGACATGCAATGCAAGGTTCAGGGAAATCAGAGCTCTTCCTGGGTTAGCGCTGCAACCACAGAATAGTCGCAGTTTCAGCAGTGACTCAGCAGTCTCACGTCATGTCCGGTTTTGCCCATGCGCAGAGAGCAGCTGCAGGTCACCGCAGTCCCCACCAGACTCGGCGCTTCCCCAGGTCACCACCTGCCCATCCACAAGCATCGCTGCGAAGGCCTGGAAGGAACCTGATGGCTTCATTCGTTTAGGCGGAGGACCCTCCCCCCCCCCCCTCCCCCGCTCACCCCGGCCTGTGACGTGTTGAACCTGCCTCAACTTCGCTTGCACGGGTAGACTGTCGCCTCCAGCTTCCGGGTCGCCCCAAGTCACCACTGTGCCATCACCGCGGACCGCTGCAAAGGCTGCGCTGGAGCTGGCAATCTGCACCACGTCCTAAGAGAGTGTTGCGACTCAGACTCAGAGGGAAGATGGCGATCCCTCTCTGCAAAGCTTCATGCGACTGACGGCTTAGCTACCGTACTAATGTAACTACTGTACATATGGTGATGGGGCGTGGCTTGAAGGCCAGCATGCATTCGCGTACGCTCGCTAGAGGCCGGAGTTGATGCTCGCGCAAATTAAGCAGTCATTGTGGCAGGTGCAGTCCTGGAGTTCGTCTCGGACGAAACGAGTGTCACCGCCGTATTTGGGATCGCCCCATGCCAGCACGCGGCCGTTCTTGAGGAGTGCGGCGAATGCGCGATCCGAGCCAAGGATGTGCTGCACATCTTGCAAACGATTTTCGAAGAGGCGGCTCTCTGCTCCATACCTGCCCAGGACCAGGGCTTCCACAACGAATCCATGCCTACGAGAACTATATGCCGCACCTCTTGTTTCCCCACGTCACGACGCGGGCATCGCAACGCAGGGCTGCAAAGGCTTGGTCTGTCGCAGCTATGAAGTGCACGCCCTTCAGCATGTCCTCGACATCACGGCAGTCCCCACCACAACTTTGCAGCTTCCTTCTGTCCCAGGCGACGACACTTCCGTCTCCCAGCACTGCTGCGAAGCTTCTGCCAGATGCTTTGATCTGGCAAACGTTCACAAGCTTGTCTTGCACCATGCTGCTGTCGCTGCTATAGAACGGATCCTTGGTTTGGTGCAGGGGACTTCAAGTGAAGCAGGATCCTGGAGAGTCTGTCATAGCCTGTCTATTCCACCCAGACTCTGCAACTCCAAGGCCCCACTCAACAGCGTCTCAACTTCAGTGCCCAGAGAAGAGGACTCAGACGTGCCCAGTGGCACCCCAAGTAACGACGTGGCCATCCATGCGAAGCGCAGCGAAGGCGCCGAAAGTGGCGGCGATGCAGGTGACCTTCTGCAAGGCTGCTTATCTCAGGATTTCCGGTTGTGGAATGATAGGAAGCCGGCTTTTAGAACCTGGCGCTATACGCAAACCAATGAACACACTCGATCATCCCAACGACAGCCTAAAATCTTTCTCCGACGAATCTCGAACAAGATGGCATCATGTCCCAAACGCGCCATGGCTCCTCGCCAAGACTTGAATTTCTGAATAAAGCAAAGCTGAGAAAGGTTGTTACGTTGTCTCGGTCAGACAGGAAAGGTTTCTCAGCGCGTGGATCCTCACGTCTCTCTGAACATGCACAAAACAAATCCATTACTGGACTTACTACGAACCGGGAGGCTTCCCTTTCTGACGAATGTCCTTTTTTTGTTTCTGCCCTTGTCCGAATGAGCATCCCAATGTGCTGCGGGGTGCTTCTTCGGCCACATGTTCTCCGGATGGTGCTGTGCACATTAGCTTCCTCCGTCTTTCCTCTCTGTGTGCAATCCCGATGATGCTTGCCCGCGCTGCCTTCGCAGTATTGAGGCTTGTTCGTCGCCGCATGTCCCCCGAAACCTTGTGGTTCCGGTCAAGCCGGTTTTTGTTCAGACTCTCGCCCAGCCTCAGCAAATTCGTGCGCAACCTTGTGCTGTACCTACGTTATCAGTCTGCGCAACACATTCTCTCCGCTTCGGCACGCATGTAGCACATGCTTATGGCATCTTCGCACACGCGCGTCTTGCTGCGAAAAAGTAGACTGGCCTCTCACAGAATCATCTTTTCTGTTCTCCATCTGCCTATACTTTAGCTTGTCCAACGTCACCGGTCGTGATGGCAGGATGACTAGCAAGAAGGGCCTTATGGCTGGTGACTACGTCTATGTGTGTCTATGTCATTCACACACTCAGCTGGCGGACAAGCTCGCGATATACTGATGTTTACGGATGCTTTGGAAGTGCTCAACTATGAACCACTATCAAATTTCAATCCAATTTGCTGCGGTTGCTTGCTACATATACAGGGGACCAGTCTGGGAAAACTAGCATGCAGGGCTAAGTCTGAGTATGTCTGAGTCATCGGGCCGCAAGCTCCACCCCATGAGCGCATGGGATTAGTTCAACAACAGCTTCAGGTGCTGTCCAGTATATCGTCGCATGTGCTCGACCGTCCAACGTGCGGGGTTCCCTGTGTTCACGAACAGTTGTTGCTTTCAGCATCGATGTTCTTCAAGTCGACGCTAGAGAAGTTGCTACGCCGTGTTTGCTCAATTCAATCCGGCAGAAGCGGCACCCACGGATTGGCCTCAAAATCACCCAAGGAGGGCAAAGTCAGACCGCGATACGGAGTTGGCTGGCACCCCGTCCGAAGACTAAAACAAGTGTCTGATGTAAATGCCAGCAACAAGCAGTCGGCACTGCCATACCCGCAAGTTTGACACAGGAAAGCCGAATCTCAGCGCAGGGTACCTCAAAGAGCTGATCTTGTACATGACTGCTGTCCCCGCCAACATCGCTGTCTCCCCAGGTCACCTTGAGGCCCCGCTGCTTTAGGACATTCGGCTGATAGTACAGGGAAGTCTGAGGCGGGACGGTGATGTCTTCAAGATGTCCATGACGCCCGGGAGGGTCCAAATCTACATGGAGAATCACAAAGCAGATTTCCACCCGAGCAGCTACCCCACCGTTGTCGAGAATCGCCGCGAACGCCCCGTGGGAGGCCTCCAGGTGCCTTTGCATGCCAAGGAGTTTGGCTGGTTGAGGGTGTGTCTGCCACTGAGATCTTCCACTCGGCAAGGATGAACGATGTGGACAGGATTCGGTTGATGCTTCGGACTTTACAGCAAGTGCGCACTCCAAGACTTTGACAGCACATGCGCGTAGACGTGCCGGATTAGGGCTCAGAATACGCCCCACAGTAATCCTCTGGCGCCTGACTCCCTGCAGGAGGTGTTGAACTGAAGAAGATTGGCCCCCCAAATGCGAAGCGCCCCATGTCCTCAGCATTGCAACGTCCCAAGATGTTCGACTCTTTTGCAACTGGCATGCGACGTTCACCGACATGGGCAAAGCCATGAACGCCCGCCGATCCCCATTTGCTGCAGTCCAGTTGTTCATCGCCGAGAGGCACTACGCGGCCCTTTCCGCAAATGGCCGCGAAGGCGCCATGCGAGGATCGGATCTGCGAGACTTGCGTCAGCTGCTGCTGCACCGCGCCTGCAGCAACCGGACTAGCTTTGGCAGAACCAGTTGGTAAACAGTGAGTGGTATCTGGATGATCGGGACGATCAGATCTTGATGCCAACATTGGAATGTCAAGGTGCTCGAATCCCCTCCATAGTCGCGGCTTCCCCAGGTGACCACAGAACCATCCTCAGTTGCTGGCATCATTGTCACGGTCGGGAAATTATAGTTGCTTATTACGCTGCAGCTGGAGTGTATCTTCAATGAATCCCCAATCTGGAAGCAACTACGGAGGCGTGATTCAAGTCTAGCAGCCGCTTGAAGCAGCGCGAAGGCTGGAGTCTCTCGATGGCCAATGATCCTGGAGACGACAAACAGACAAACACACGGCAGTGGATGGCTCAAGAGCTGTAGAGTCGGCGCCTCGCGGGATGGATGGTGGCTGTGAGAGTGCAGTTGCCATCTGTGACACCCGCATTCCTCACTGTCGCGGCTCATGCAGGCCCAGCCCTTCTTCTCTCTTCCCTGAAACTTCTGAGATCTTCTGAGCTTAAACTGTACTGCCAAGCCAGTCGCTCTAGACTGCCGGCACCTGCTAGGTGACGTCCGTCTGCAGCGAACAGGCTCACCTGAAGACATATGCACCACAAGCTTCCGTGGAGGTCACCGGCAACTGCTCTGGCTTCGGCTTCGACTGGGGACGAGATGAGATGTGCTGCTACAAGCGAGCCGAGGGGCGCTTCCCGCATGCAGGCGGCGCTCAATCTCGCGGCGCACCTCCACCAAGGAGGCGGTCCTTGGCAGAAGGCGCACAGGCTCCACGCGAGAGAGTTCAGATGAACAGCCTAAAGGGAACACGGAACAGGTCCTGATTCTGGTAGCACAGCAAGCTGCGTATTTAGCGGCCAGTACTTTGATTTGCACAAGTGTCGACGCGAACTCGAGCGCTATGCTTCTGCCACCTAAGTCCAACATCCAGCAAACTCACACCGCTTTCGGCATGCTGGCACAAGTGTCCTGCACGCATGGCCTCCAGAAGCACGTCATGTATCATGTTCAGGCGAGGCTACAGTGCGTGATGCTGCCCTGCGCTCAGGGGCCTCGCGGGCAAACCCGTGACATGCTGCACACCAATGCTGCCAAAAAAAGCAGTGTGAAGCCTCAAATACAGCAAAATTCGGAGCTCCTCGTGAGCATATCCCATCTGTGCTCCCTTTCGAAGATTTGCTGAGTGGGATTTCCAAAGTTGGATCATTGACGGCAAAGGCACGCGAGTTCCGCTAACAGTTCTTTGAAAGTCCTTTCGGGCCAGATCCATCTGAAGCCTGAAACAACATGATTTTGCCAACATGCCGTGGCGAGCTGCTAAGCAATGCCACCCGAAACTGCAACAAAGACGCCATGGCGACGCACAAGGAAGAGGCACTGCAAGGTGCTGTATTGAAGGTGATGCGTGTATGGTCGGGACCGGTCTGGTATGGCATGGCATGGCATGGTCAATTTGTTATGCCATGTTACATGTTGCGGTGTGCCTGGCATGCAAGGTATGTGTATGTATATACGTACGTATGCATGTCAATATGTGCGCATGTAGGCAAAGTCAGTATGTTGTATGACGTATGAATGTATGTCTGTATGTTTGTATGTTTGTATGTATATGTTTTGTATGTATGTATGTATGT
>CAJNJA010018076.1:0-35907 GCA_905231915.1 Symbiodinium necroappetens | reverse complement strand
GTAGTCGTCGTCGTCATCGTGGTGGTGGTCGTCGTAGTAGTAGTAGCAGTAGTGGTAGTCGTGGTCGTAGTCGTCGTAGTAGTAGTAGTAGTAGTAGTAGTTCTCGTGAAGCCTGCGCTTCGACGATCCAACTCCACTACAGCACAAATGGTCAGTTTCCCAATTTAGTCACAGCGTTCTCGCTGCATCAAAGCTGCGGATCTGTGAATGCTACTTTGGAGATTGATAATAATGTGAGTTGGGAAGAGCCTGCAAGCACTCGGTTCACCTTGAAGCAGCTTGTGCTGACGAAGGAAAAAGTCTGAAAAAGTTGTTCTTACGCCAAAGCCAATGATGCATTGTCGCACTGAAGGGCGGAGATGTCTGTTTGACCGGCAGATCCCGTGTCTTCATGCAGAGGGCCAGTTGTGATTGCTGTCGAGTATTGGTGTTATTTGAGACATCGAGCATTCCTACTCCCGTCAAAGAGGCTACGGGTGTGGCTCTTTTGCCTGATGCAATTGGCATTTACTCATTCGCAGGTCTTGTTTTTTTTTCAACCAAGCCAAACGGGTCAATGCGTCTTGTGCTGATGCCTGCCCTCGCAAAAAGAAGAAAACAAAGATCGCCTTCAAGTTAGTTACATGGCCATGCGGTGTTGGGGTCAAAAACCTGTTCTGAACGGTACCTATGTCGGTTTCACCGCGCAGCGATTGCCAGTGCGGCAACCCGCAGAGTGCAGAAGTCGCTTGCGCAGCATGCAATTGAAAATTGTTGCTGCTGTTGTTTCGATGCTTTTCCTGGAAAATGAAGGCAGGGCGCCTTCAAATGATGCCCGTAGGTTCTGTGCATTGCGGATGTGCTCCACCCAGAAATCGCGTTGATTTCACGATCGGTTTTTTGAAGAAGATCGCATGAACAAGGACCAAATGAGAAGAGCAAAGGTATGTGTATAATATTTTTCAGAGTCTGTTGCCTTCCGGCGCGGTATTCCTAGCTTTCTGACACAGATTCTTCACCCTTGGCCACTGCAGGAAGTACCGATGAGGCCCAGTGCAAAAGAGCCAATGACTGCATTCATTGTTCATGTTCTTTTGCCGCCCTCCGCTTGCCCTTGTTCGATTGTCAGAGCAGTCCAAGCAAGTGCACGCCCGTCTGGATGCCAAAGTCACCAAGGAGGCTGTGGTAAAAATGTTGAAGATGACCGCAGGTTGCCGCAGCAGGGTGATTAACAGAGCTTTCCACTCGTGAAATGTGAACGCCTGCCCGGAAATAACAAGTCTCAAAATGTTTTTTGGCCATGGTCCATGGCCGTGGAAAGCTGCCAGCAGCAGAAGCCTTACCTGTCAGGTTGGGATTCCATGTAGTGCGTGATGTTTGTAGAACCCCGATTCGTAAATCCTCGGCTACCCGGCTACAGATTCGACTCCGGATCTGCATCGAAGCTTTGGTAGGGAAGTTTGGAAGATTCACGAATGACTTTGAAACGGCTCTTTTGTAGCTCGACGGCAGCACGGAGGCGAAGAGGGCCTCGAAACGAAAACCTGACATCAGCCCCAAAAACCCTGGAAGCCCCAAAGCCCCGAACCCAAGCAGCCTAAACACGGTGGCCTTGCCGTTGTCCTTCAAAGGTCGGGGGTCGCGTGCTTGGTGAGCGTCTGCACCGAGCAGACGAGGCTTTTCGCTGCCAAGAAGATGGTTTGGGGTTTTGCCGTGTACACAAGGAAAGGGTTAAGACGGTGGGGTTGGCAGCGGATAAAAGGTGTAGGGTTTAGTTTAGGAGATATGCGCTTCCACACTTTTCGCGTTTATATTTTTTTCAGAGGGGCCTTCATGGGTAAGCTTTTGCGGACATTCGGGTCATGCGCCCAGTTTGGGAGTTTGGGCTGGGTTTGAGGGGTAAGGAGATGCTCAGATGACATACGCACAGCTTGTTCTACTGTCGTGGGGTGGCATCTTTGGGCATGTGTGGAACCTTGAGGAGAGTCGGGGTGTGAGCTGCGACCGGAGCCAAGGGAGCATCCCAACCCCAAGCCTGAAGCCCCTAAACGGCCCTAAACTGCCCGAACCCCTGAAGTCCACCCAAGGCATGTGCTGCAGCAAAGTAGTTCTTCCTGGTATTTTGTGCCTGTCATCGACCTGTGCAGCCAGGCATGAGGCATCTATTTGTGATCTTCGGGCAGACGTTCTTACATTGGTGTTGCCGTGCACCCAGGCAACTACAGCTTCCAGGATCGATTTTCCACATGGTGAGACTTTGAGGTCGTTTCTCGACGTGACTTCACTGTCGAAAGCTTGCTCATGGAACCACGTAGCACAAAGGCCGGGGTTGTTGCCGGGACTTTCGGAGCAATGCTGTGTATTTTCAAGACCACAGCCGATGGAAACTGAAGATCCGCATGGGCTGCAATATCGCGCTGCGGCCACAAGACTTGTGGGCCAGTTCAAGGAAAGCCCTGTCCACAGGCTTGCAGCAGTGCACGAGCACTGGCGGGAGCCACAGCGACATGCACGGCACAGCTCTGTCACAGCACTGCGCGAGATGCGACAGGCACCTGTTCGTGCTTCAGTTCTTCGGCGTCTACTATGACGATTACATGCGCTTCGTGGAGGCCTCCAAATCTCAAACTCTGACCATGGGGCCGGTGCGCACGGGCACCTGTGAAGAGGTGTGGGACGACGGCAGATGGCGGCGACTCTTTGTCTACATTCGACAGGTCACAGCACAGTAGTTTGGAGACCGATGTCCATATGGTTCTATCTCCAATGTTTTTTTGTGTCGCGTGTTGAGAAATTATGCTCCGCTGCCGGTTTTCATATCAGTTTCAAAAGCTCGGTGTAGTACTGCTTGGTGTTTGGCAGTAAGATGTGTGCGTGGCAGTGGGGCCAAAGTGCTGTTTGGAAGTAAGAGACTTAACATGGTTTCGGAGTTTCCAGCTAGGGTTGGTCCCGCAGAGCTGTTGAAAGGTCCACCACAACGTGGACCAGCAGAATGCCATGAAAAGGACCATGCCTGCCCTGTCAAACACTGAGACGGCCAGGAACATGGCATGTCGCTCTGCTGGCACCATTTGCATGCCAAGGCTGAGGCCTTGCGCCTGGCTTGGAGAGGCAGGATGCATGCTTCTTCACTTCTTCCTTGTTGTCCAGCACAGCATCCAATCTCTGTGGGATTGCGAGAGGTTAGTTGTACTCGTTTGGTTCATTCTGAAGGAACCTCTGATCAAGCCTACCGTGGCCACTGCTCTCGTGTGTCGCGATCTCTTGGTTGCTGGCTTCCTCAGGCCTTCGATGGTGCCTACCTCATGATCTTTGCCGATGCACCGAAGTTCACATCTCCAGCTGCTCAACGGTCGATGCTGACTACGGAGCTTGGACTGAAGGTGCTCACGGATCGTCTGGAGTTCGCGGCCAGACAAGGAGGTGTCGTCGGCGTCTCACAGTGGATAAACAGGAGCATGCATCTTGAAAGGCATGCTCGGCGAAAGCGTTATCGCGGCAGCCACAAGCCCCGGTTGTACGAGAGAATAGGGAAGATCTTCCTTGGTCCAACAGACTCCGTCGTTACCAAGGTTTGGAGGTTGCAGACAACTGCTGAGTCCCTAAAAATGTTTTTGCATCTCAGACCTCCGGATTGCCTCGTGTAGCATCTCGCATGAGGCAACGTCTTCTTTTGGGAGAATGGCCGTGTGGTGCAAGTGGTCCGTTGCAGCGATGGGCAGGCGACCTTGGAGCAGAGCGGCAAAGCATGCTGGCAACAGAGCTCACAAACCACTCCATCCATATCGTCGATCGAAAGGTTCTCAGGGAGATTGACACAGGACAGACTTTCAGAAGCAATGGCCTCAGGCAGAGAAGTCCAACAGGAAAACAAGGTCAGGGACAAGGGCAAGGTGTCAGACCTGAGATCTCCAGATCTCACCAACGCGACCGGACCTCCTTTTTATCTTGAGTCTTGATGTTCAGGATGCTTCCACAGACTCGCCAACGTCAAGAACAAGCTGTTCGTCTGCTTGAATGATTGCATCAAGGTGGACTGTTGAACGGCTCAACTGCGGGGATCGTTATGGGTCTGCGCAGCTTATCTATAGGTCTGGGAGTACGACAGCTCACGTGAGCCAGTTACGCTTCCAGACGCCAGGCCAGGGCCGAAGCTTTATTGAGTGACTTATGTAGCATGGTCCGGTGGGTGGGCCCATAGCCATGACGAGGGAGTTTTGCACGGCGTTACGGTGTTCGGATGTGTTTGTTTGTCCAGGCATCCCGGCTTGCTTTCAAGAGCAGTGGCCCCAGCAAGCCCGCAAGAGCTGCAATGCGCAGGCAGCCAACCCTTTGTCAGGTTGGTCGCCCCCTTGAGCTGTTGGTGCACAGGCTGGCAGCAGCACCGGCAGCACCACGCAAGTTTCGTTGTTGGGCCCATGCAGGCAGAGGCTCATCCTGGTGGAGAGCAGCTGCTGCCTTCTTTGGCACACGGAGACCTTGGAGTTTATTTGCTGCATCGAGGTGGGGTGTTGCCCTAGCCGTAGCCGCCACAGCCCTAACAGACCTCTGAGAGAGTGTCGTTTGCCTCGTGCCAGCATGATGACATTGGTACGAGCTTTGGCAGGAAGAGTTTGGTTCCTAGAACAGTTCAATCCTTAGCCCCCGTCAGTGTGCCGATTTGCAGGTCCCACCACTGAGATCGAGCGTTCACCCGGCATCACTCCTACAGAGCTTCAGACTCTGGCCGGTGTCCCGAAGTCGCTTCTTGTGAGGTGCACGCGACACGCTGCAGGCGCTTCCCGTTCTGACGAACTTAACTTGCGGCTTAAAGTTGGCCTTGCAGGTCCAGTGGATGGGGGACTTGTTGGTAACCTGGCGCCATGCGGCTCCTCATGCTGGTCATGCGACAGCCGACCCTGTGCAGGTGCTTCAAGAGCAGGGAAGTCATTGTTGGAGAGTGTTCCCGAGCTTTTCTGGACTCCTTGGGTGCTCACAAGTCATGATACGTCCGCTCCATGCAAGTCGGCTCGTAAGCCCGATGGAAAGGATGCAGCCTTTGGGTCCCCAGGGGCAGAGGCGGACGGTTGCACTGGGGACCCAGAGACGAAACGGCCTGAGTA
Organism: Symbiodinium necroappetens; assembly: GCA_905231915.1. Lineage (NCBI taxonomy): Eukaryota > Dinophyceae > Suessiales > Symbiodiniaceae > Symbiodinium > Symbiodinium necroappetens. The sequence goes on along the minus strand of CAJNJA010018076.1, from coordinate 30,826 downwards.
CGGAAAATTATCCTAAGTCACTTTCGGTTCTCCGTGCCATCACCGCGACATGATTGGGAATGCGAGCACGAAGAGAGCCAGCAGAGTTCGCGGGGAGGCCATGCAGACGTGCTGCGCTGGTGTCTCCACCAGTGAAATCGTGAGAAAGCAGGGAGCAAGACTGTTCCACCGGAAACTTAAATGCCACGACTGCCATCTGACACTATACTGCACTCCAGAAAAGCCTCGCACGAGCGTCCTCGGCTTTAAATCCTTACTCACGCGTGCAGACGGCTCCTGTGCGAAAGTCGTGTTGTCTCCATTGAAAACCTTGGACTTTTTGCTGAGCCTCTTCTTCCTCGTTTTTAGGGTTTCCGCTTGTCAGCAGGGAGACCATGTCACCATCTACAGCTCTCTCCTTGCTTCATGAAATGCTGTTCGTACTTTTCGTTGCCAGCTGGTTACCTGCTTCGTGTGGTGCAGCAGTATTTCACAGCTCTCTGCCGCCCACGCTGCATGTGCACTTTAATCAAGAAAAATGGTCAGACTCCTGTCTCTGAACAAGAGCCTCATGCAGCAGTGCCCTCGTGCGTCGATTTGCTCTGACATTCGCCCATGCATGCACACCGCGGGACTCTTCACTCTTCGTGACTTCATGAGAAGATTTCTTCCTCTACGCAGCGCGTCCCTGCCGCTCCCTATCTGTCAAGCAGCTTTCGCCCTACCATCAATGCTTCTTAGAAGCACAAGTCCCAGAAGCTTGGCTCTTTTCCGAAGTTGTGAGAGCAAAGACCAACCACAAAGACACGCCAGGCAAATCTCCCTCGCAAATGTGGCTGCTTTTGCCTCTGTGATCCAAGCTGGAACAAAATGTGGAGATTCATTTTCGAGATTCGACAGTGTGGCTTTAGAAAACGTCGTTCCGCAACCGGATCTATTCCTGTCATGAGGTACTTGAAGGGAAATACAGTTCATGTCATGCTCTACCTCTACCTCTACCAGGGCTGCTATGGACAACTTTGGCGTCGTTTCCCGCACTCTTCCAGCCATAGTGTCATGTAGAGATGTCCTCTTGCTCATTTTGCTTCATGCTCATATACAGACACCTTCGCAGATTGAGAGAGCTACCGTCAATGCTTTCGTGGTTCTCAAGCGTTTTCATGTGCCGTCCCAGTCTGGGATGCAGAATGGTATTTTTTTGCTCGCAGAGCAATGTTTTTCACCTGGTCAAGCATCATGGACAGTGTAGACGATTTATTTCTGCACCTTGATTCGTCCAGCAAATGGGCATTGTGTCAACCTTACCCCCACGTCATTATCAGGGTGTCTTATCTACTCTTTCTGTGGTCCTCTTTGCCAACGATGACAATATTTGAGAGTCTGTCTTTACTTTAAGTCTACCAGTAACAAGAACACTAGCCAGTACCCATAACATAGGATCTCCCATGCCGTCTCAGCAACGACATGACTAAGGCCCCTTCTATGACTTCCTCCTGGAAGTGGACTGTTTGTTGCTCGATCGTCCTCTCGCTTTTGATGTTATCTCTGGGCAGTGTTCTTTTGCTTTCAACTCTCCCAGACAGATGCTCTACACTTCAAATCTAAGATGAAAGCCTCCTGCTGTGTCGAGGTTTCAACCCCTCGCAAAAGGACAGCTCCAAGTTCTGCCTATCGATGCCCAGACCAGCATGATGTGGATGGACAACATTCCGCTCTACAGAACACTTCCCCCTGCAATTCGCACCAAGTGGTAAACAAGCCGAGGAAACCTGGGGGCGGAGGATGTTTAATCAGACCTGCTGGTAGCAGAACTGTAGGAATGGAATCGGTGCTGATGGAGGAGAGCAATTCCTGTAGCCGTAAGGCTTCGGCGAGACTGTAGCAGAGGGACAACAAATCAGCTTAAACAAGGCGTACGGCAAGATTTGCAAAGCGGGCAGCAATGCTAAGACTGTAGAGCTGGCTTTGTTCATGCCTTATGCTATCCTTGTCGTGATTGCTTGTCATGCCAGCCAGAAAGCCAGCCTCGCGGTTTGATTATTTTGAGATTTGGTTTCAATGCTTTTGTATGCACTATTATGCACTCATGCCCGGTGAAGCGAACTGGAGGGAGTGTTTTGAGCATGCCCTCCAATCTGCCCCTTGTTCAGCGGAGGGCCGTGGCAGCCAGCGATCTTTGAATGTCGCGTCCCCAGAGTAGGCGTGCACCTGGCAGGAGACAAGTGCGCAAGTGCAGAGAAGTGCAGAGGTGTGGACACTGGACGGAGAGCCTCGGGCTTTCTTGCAAGCGGACAGCCCGCTTGTGCAGGCACTGCGTCGACGCCAGTGCTGAGAGTTGACTGCAGTGTGAAAGCAGGTGGATGTGGCGCGTGTGACCTGGGTGTCTGCTTTGGGCCCGAGCATTCCTTACCAGGATACAAGTTGCATGCAAGTGTTGCTTTGTTGCAGTAAGGTCTACACCTTGGATCACTTCATCATTTGCGCATTGGATTCGAGGTTTGCGCATAGGAAGTGTCAAGATCGCTGCAATTCAGCTGTTACATATCCAGCTCCATCGCGTATCCAAGTCACTGAAGTCAAGCTTGGCACCGAAGCGTCCCTTGGCACTGGCAGGTCTGTGATAACCCTTTGGGACTCCAAAGCTGGATTTTCGCCCATATTTCGCTTCTACAGCGGCTGCGAGGTGGAACAGCGCGGTGCATTGAAGAACGTCCTGGAAGCGGCGTAAGCAAACGAGCCATCTTGCCAGGAGCCCTTCGACTTGGTGCTGACGCAGGCTCAGAAGGGTTTTACGCCCCGAGTTTCTACCCTCTTCACTATCTCTTCTGAATTTTCTGGTTGCTGCAGGATTTCATGGTGGTAATTCAGGACAACATGTCTGCAAATCGCCAGTTACTCAAGCTGCTGAAGCTGCAGTGGCCTCCGCAGTGGCTTGGTTCGTGCCTTCAGGTCTCGATCTCTTCTTCTGGAAGCTCTGGCTTCATCCAGACTTCGAGGCCCATCAAATTTAGCCGTCTGCTTGCTGGAGGGATCATCATGACAGGTGGAGGGCCAATCCATGGAAAGTGGAATACTTACAGGGGTCTGTTCAGTGAGTCAGGTTTCAAGGCAACGAACGTTCGAGCCTACTAGACAAGGCTCTGCAAGACGACAGCTCGAAGGACTATGAATGCCACCTGCTGGACAGGCATGGTTGAGATTTGCCACGATTGTTCCCTCAGGAAGACACCAACGAGAGGCTGGCTCAGCACGAATCATCACAATTCGTATCACGGTGCTCTAGGTCTGTGATGTGGGAAGCAAACGATGAGTCCGAAGCGTCATCACACAACGAGTCATGTTCTGAGCAAAAGTTGGTTCAGTCTCAGGCTTCTGTGCAGAAGTCACGACTGCCGGCTGGAGCTCGATTTGCACCTCAAGGAGCGCGGTTTGGGATCCTATGCATGCAGATGTGTCAGAGAGATGTCGCAGCTTTTTGCATTCCCATGTTCTCGAAATACCTCACTTACAAGGTGGCGCTGCTCTTCCTGCTCCAGCCTGATAAAGCCGTGCACCACATGCACATGGGCTTCTTGAAGTGCATTAGGCAGCAGTTGGGACCGGCCTCGTTGCCGTTTTGGATCTGGCCGGCGTCCCGGGTCAAAGGTCACTTGGAGTTTACACCCTAGGAGCCTCCGAGAGCTCACCAGGCTTCTGCAGCTGCACAGCTAAGTGGCGATGCGTTGCAGAGTCGAACTCAGCTGAGCAATTCTGTGCTTTTCTGTGTTTCCGGATTGCCAGCAATACCATGAACCCTCATTCGGAAATGGACGTGTTTGAACTGCATAAGTTCAACAGGGTATGGCACATGTCCATGACACGTTCTCAGGATTTGCCATTTCGTGTCAAGCAGATCAAATCCAAAGTATCGTTCACTTGATAAGCATTTCCATACCGAACAGGAGGAGCAGTCGGGGCTGATGAGCTTACGCAGTAGAGCTCTGCGCATGCAGAAGAGCAACCGACCGAACCGTCGCGGTGCCGCAACCAGCAATCGATATCTGTTCCCAGAAGTTCCACTTGGGGAAAAAATGACGACTAGATGCCCCCTTTGCCTTGTTCGCTTCACTGGTTGCTGGTTCCGGCTCGCCTGGGTGCATGGGAGAGCCGTGGGCGAGCGTTGTACTTGACTTCTTTATTGCCCAGCATGTGTTCCTGTAGAACGAGTCCCAGCAGGATCCGTCAGTCGATTCGCGTTTGGGCTTGGCACAACACAACTTGGGCCTCCACGCAGGTTCATCCCATCTCTCGCTATTGCCGCCATGGTTTTAAGTGGTACTTGTGCTGAATGCAGCCACATTGTCATTATCAACCACTTGATTGCTATGATCCTTAGCTGGTTACTCGAGGTCACGAATCCGCTTACTCCTCTGCTTTGCATGTTTTCTGCTTCGCTGGAGTTCGGAGATGCTCCCTTCATCGTTGACGCCAGAAGGACGGCCAAGCCTGGATATCGACGCTCTACACACTACTTGTACTTTTCACGACGATAGGTCCCTCCCATTCCCTCCCCTGGTGCTGTGGTTATTGTCCCCTTCGCCAGCGTGCTTGCTGGGACCTCAGGGCCGGCACTAAGGCTTGGGACTGTTTCCAGGCCGCAGAGCACCCAGGAAGCAGGCGTTAGGATCACAGCAGGGCGACAGTGCCGGCATGCTTTGGATTTTTCATGTGTTTCTTGCGCGAGTGTTCCCGGCAATCGCCGGGTGATCACGGTTGTGGGACAGGTATCGGGATGGATCGTGGTTCGCGCCTGGGGTGCGCGGTTACGTAAGTGTCAATGCGCAGCAGTTCGGATTGATCCCGGTTCGCTCCTGGTGTGCGCGGTTACATGTGACATGAGCTGATAGAACAGCTGTCGGGATGGACACCCGTTCGGGCCTGGAGTGCACGATTACACAAGCGGCAATGAGCTGATGGAAGCTGTGTCGGGATGAATCCCGGTTTGCGCCTGATGTTCGCGGTTGGCCACCCGGTGTGCCGGTGCCAGGTTTTTCAGAGTTTTCTGAGTGGTTTGATCCTTAAGCCTTCGGGCGGGAGGCGATGCCACTGCTACCTAACAGACCAGGCCTTTGGGTTTCGGTCGTCCCTCCACTCTCCACTCCACTCCACCCCACTCTGCTCCACGATATGTCCCTTGACTGCTGTCACTGCTGATTGCAAGGTGCTCCAAACCGTTCGTACAAAGGGTTGCCGGAGGCTCCTGCCCTGAAATACTGATGAGCAGTCGATCACGAATGCTGCAGTGCGTGTGCTCAAGTTGTAGCACATAACAGTCCGCATTGCGTCCATTCCTGTTCTCTCCTCCTTACAGCCCCAAGGCGGTATGTTGCTCCAGGCAATTAAATATTGGTTGGATATAGGGTTGTCCGACCTTTGGCGGGCTTCGGACAGGCGACCCACGGCCGGGCTTTCGTTTGGGGGGGTGCGCGCAGCCATGCAGGCATGTATAAACGCGAGCGAACAAAGTGCCTGCATACCATGTACTCTCATGGGCAACTTCATCTGCAATCTGAATGAGGTGTTGGGACTAAGTAGAGACCCAGATGATGCCAATCCCCTTTCCTGGAGGTTGTAATTAATGAGTTGTATAGAAGTACACCATCCAGGTGGCCAGCCCCAGTGGTGGCTCAGCGAGAAACAGTGACTTCTCCGGATATTGCCTCCCCCCACTTCCTCGCCAGCATGGAGTGACGCCTTAGCACAGCCAGCATGCCTTCAACAGATGTGCGAGAGAGGACCGAAGAATTTAGAACGACAGATTCTTAGGAGCTGCTGGGTTCTTTGACATATCCTCGTCCAGGCACTTTCTGTACAAAGAACTTCGACCAAATTGTCGCCTGATCAAGACGCACGGAGCCCAGTATACGTCCCACGAGCAACATCACAACTGTGGACATCTAAGGCTCAGCCTTCCAGATGTCGACACTTATTTCGCCTCGTACAGGCCAGGGTCTGCAGTACATGCGCAAGACAAGGGTTTGAAACTGATCTCTGCGGCGCCGGCGCGAACAGCCACAAACAGCCACATATGCGAGTGCACACTGGTTTCTTTTTGCGCAGGCGTGATGACCTTGTGAATGTCTGTCACATGAGACGTGTAGCTGATGTAGGCATGAGTAGAGCCCATGTTCGCGTCATGAAGTTAGGAATGCAGTGTCATGGTCCATAAAAGTGACCGTTCGATTTTGTATGCACGCTGCATGTTGCTTGCAGCAGGCTGGAGTTTTTGCTTTGCATGTCCGGCAGAAAGGCATCAAGGAGAGCAGAAACGACGCAGAGTGCGTGTAAACACGCCCCACGGAAACTTGCAGGATAATCCTTGAATCTGCAATCCGAGGACTACGCGTACGTTTACATTTTTTTCGCGTACAAATGACCACGGTGGCCACTCACGCCACAACTGAGTTGAACTGACCAGGGCTGACGGGGATGGTGGAGATGGAAATACAAGCAGCGATATATACGGTATTCGAGCATCGTTGCAGAAGGTGGGGTTGCTGGACCCAGTTTGTTCGCTGGCGTTCCGTTTGAGTGCTTGGAAGCACGGACTCGAATTCGAGCAAAATGGCCAGTTGCTCTCGTTGCTTGCACCGCTCGCAGCAGCTGCCGCAGGAATTTCCTCAATGTTTGCTCCTTTCACAAATCGGGCCAGGCTTGTTTGCATGCTAGAGAGCTGTTGACTTTTGATGAGGGCTTCTTGCCGCATACTGTACGGCAAGGAATCGCTGAGCGTCTATCGTTCCAGTTCACTTCAGTGGCCGGCTAAGGCTTGTGAGGTGTTTTGTTGTCGCGATGGCTTCAGTGCTGTTCGCCTGCTGCATACTACTTGTGGTGCGAGTCATTGGTATTCATAGAGTCCGAGGTTCTGCAAGCACTGTGATGTTGAGAACAAAGTCCTAAGTAGACCCTATTGCAGACATGTTCTGTAGTATGAGTAGCTACAGGCATCTCATTCGTTATGTTGCGTGCGATCCCTCCAGCGACTACTAATAGAAGCTCCACCCCACTGCAGTTCAAGAACTACTTTTCCTGGCTCATCTCCAACCGAGTCTACTTCTGCTAAGGGAATTGCCGTACTAGTTTTCGTAGATCCACTGCCACTGTGAGGCCTCGACTAGAGTCAACCGCGAACTTTCGCTCAGATGCTTCCTTCCTTTCATCCTGGTATATGCCCTTGCAAATCTGAAGTGTTGTCTGCTGGTGCCCAGGAAGAAGGTGTTTTTCCCACCCGCCAAGCACACCAAGTTCGAAGAATGGATGCTTAGATGCAGATCATGGCCCTTCGCAGGATGTATGCATTTGTCCTGTTCAATCACTGCAATTTCGGCTCCAGCTGAGGATTGCTTTGCAGGTACAGCTCTGTGCGGGAGACAGGCTCATCCGCTTGGTCCACCTGCCAGGTGCACAATGATGGCAGGGTTGTGGTCTATGACTTCAGACCCAGCCAGGTCATCTTCTTGTTTCCGTAGTGCCAGAGGGCCGTCGATGCCTGTGCAGATGGCCTTCGATGAGCTGCCACTGCAAGGCCCTGGAGGCTCTGAAATGCTCTGTACTGTAGCTGTAGCTGGCTTGCGTGTGATTGCTGAGTTTGCGACTCGGTAGGCTCAGTTGCGGGCGCAACAGTGGTGCATGAGCCATGTGTGCAAACAGACAGCTTCCCGGACAGGGCTCCCTTGTTCCGAAGATGCAAAGCAGCCGGGTTCCCGGTCCAAGAGTTGCAAAGTTTCAATCTTCGCGGCGTTACTTCTCCGTGCAGGCCTGCAGAAGCACCTGCGCGTCAGCGTGGGTCCTCGACGGCTTCACCGTCCTGTTGCTAAACTACTTGTGACTAATCACTGTTGCTGTTTGGCTTCAGTAGTCGTCTCTTCGAAGCATGCCTTCGTTAAGGCTAAGGCTTCCCTTCTGGCTCGTTTGTGGCATGGCCACACGATTGCTCGTCTCGTGTCAGACTCTGTGTTTTACAGACACGGACACCACCGCAGTGCTCTAACAGATGTGCCAGCATTGAATGCCCGACCTGATCCTTCGCACGCGCACTGAAAGCTTTGTCAGCCAGGGTCATGGGCTCAGACGTTCCAGACGCGCGTGATCGATTCATCAGACTCTTGGCTGGGCCGTAATGGGCCTGGCGCACTTCACCCGAACGCCAGTTGAACAATGCAGTTCAAAGGGTGCACAAAGACTGCACCAAGGCTTCTCATAGGTGAAGTCTTGTTCCGTCTAATCGGCGAATAGCCTGTTAGCTTCTTGGGATTGTGGTTAGGATGTTTCCAGTGGCTTGGTTTCTGTCACGGTGCTTTCGCACCCTGTGGATAGTCGGGCAGCGCGCAATGCAAAAGGAGGCAACTGGTCTTGGTAGACGCGTGCTGCACACTTTGTGCTTTGTGAGTGTGCCAAACTGCAGCTTCAAGCACTGCATGTACTCGAATTCTTCCGGTTAAGGACGTGCAGTGCCCCACGAACGTAAGTCCCGCGGCAACCGCACTACTTCGAAGAGTTCAGATAAAGTTCAAAAACTTAGTAATCCCTGCGGGCTCTTGGTTCTCCCCGCCTCCTGCAACATGCCAGCACCTCAGAAAGGGACTTCGGTGAGAGTGTTTGCGCTATTGTGGAAGTGCAAAGGTGTGACATCCAGGTTCACACCGTCACCAGGTGATCTGTCGTGGTGACTGGTGGGCAGCATCATGTATGGCGCATGTTAGAGATCAACCGCCTGTAAATCTGACTCTGCCGCAGCCATACGCCACTAGCATAGAATGGGTCTTATTATGGTTATGACTAAAGTTCAAGTTTGATTCCGCAGATTGACTCGACAGCTCGCAGCGAGTGCTCGCAGATCAGACAGTCTGAGCGCCCAGTTTTCGCCTGTCATGCTGCAGCTGGGAAGACCGTGCTTGGCCTGGCGGACTTGTGTTCTGAAGGCCTAAGCTTCGCAGAAGTTCATGTTGCACGACCTCGCCAGAATGCACCAGTAAGGTGCTCGATTCACAGCATGTTTTGTCTGTCCCTGCTAGGGGCCCGCCCATGTGTGTCTTCGTGCCGCAGCTCCATTGCAACGGGAGTTCCGCTTCGTCACCACCAGTGCCGCGGCAGGTGGGCCAAAGAACAGAGGTGTGCGCGAAAAGACTGCCCCTGACATGGCCCCCATGGCCGAGGAAAGGAAGCCAAGGAGAAGAGCATCTCTCATGACTTCACGGACTCCACCGTGGCCTTTGAGTCCAAGTCCCTGTGCACTTCAACTGAAACGATCGTCAAACAGGTTTTTGCGAGCTCTTGCGACTTGGTGTTTCGTCTTGGAGCCAAGGGGAGCTCGTTCGTGCTTATTGCGTGTTCCAGACATGCGCCATTGGTCCAATCGTGCGTCACTGCGACACACTCTACGACTACTCGCTCAAGATCCTGGGCGCCAGGCTCTTTGCACAGATGCATGACAGATGATGCTGCGATCCTGCTGCTACTGCTGCTATTGTGCCTAAGCTGTTTGCAGGCTGACTCATCTCCTCCTCAGGAAGACCTTCTTCGAGCATTTCTGTGCAGGAGAAACCAGCCAGGACGCATGTGTCAAGCTTGGCTTTAGCTTGCCGGAACTCAATCAGGTTGCGACGATTTCTATAGGGCAATTTACAACTCGCCTCAGTGTCACTTTCTCATTGCTGCTGCCTTTTTTGAACGCGTCACTGGCCACGGCATCGCATTCGCCGTGGCATGTCACCGTCGCGCAAAGCTAGTCAACTTGGCCCCCTCATGTGCTTCCTGCTCCATGCAATTCATTCGTCTGCACCTGCGATACGTGTTTTCAGCGTCGTATCTCCGTTATCGTCAGCCACGTTGTGAAATCTGCAGGAGATAGTGCCTCGAATGCACGAGCTTCGCAGATACAACGTTCTAGCCTTGGCCTGTTTCCGACGAGCCTTTGTGCATCTTTGTGGTCTCGAGAAGCTCTGAGGTCGGCGGCATCTTGGACTATGCTGCAGAAGCAAAAGACGGAGAACTGCCGGAAATCGTGAAGCCGACGGAAGAAGTCAGTGAGGAGGCCTCGTGGCTGCGCCACTGGAGTGGCAGGCCTACCTGTGTCTCTCGATATCCCCTTTTTAGGAGATTGTCGGAGCACCAATGAGCAGCCGCAGCTACGACTACAAGAATGAGGCACCGAGAAGTGCCGCTTGCAAAACGGTTGTTGGCCAATCTGCGGATGCATGCGAGGCACTTTGCGATGCGAATGCTCAGATCTTTCGGACAGCTGTTCGTGCAGTGCGAGACGCGACACCAGACGGCTTGGCTGCAAGTCTTCCAGACTGCTTAGCATTCCTCAGTACGTGTGCCAGAACATCTGAACTGTAGTGAGCCGAGGATGGCTTTGCTGCGATCAAGTTGTCTGGCCTGGGGAGTCCTGCTTGAGTTGTGCTTGTGCTTGGCAGCGCAATGCGATGTGTATTCGGTTCAGTCTCAATGTCGAGTTCGAGCCGAGGAACCCGCAGCTGCTTGAGCGGATGTCTACCTGCCTCGGGGAGATCTGTCGATTGTGCCCTTGCCTGGCAAGGTTGCAGAGCCATTCGTTTTGTGGCGGCGGAGGATTTCCTACCAGTGGTGCGCAGTGTTCCAGGTACAAACGGCTCTCGCACGACGACGAGGTTTCCGAGCCGTTCTATGCTACCTGCCTTCAATTTCAAGCCTCAGAGATTATTCCAATTCAAGAATTCCGAGATATGTGGCGAAGTCTAAGGCCATAGACCGGTCTTTCAAAATGGATTTCGAAACCTTTAAGACGGGCTGGCTCAAGATGTTTGAGGGCAAGACTGAGGCGCCACGTCCGCAAGACGTCTTCAGCCGTTGGAGCTAGGAATCGTGACAGCCCCATCAGTATAGGCCGAGCTCAAGTCCATGTTCGAGACGATGGACGCGGATGGAGATGGGCCATGTGCTGAGATGGGCTGCGTTTAGAAGCTGCTGTTGGGGTCTCAGTTCCAACCCAACATTTCGGGGACTTAATGTTGAGGCAGATCAGCTATCTGGAGTGGTCATCGAGTGTCAAACTGTCCGAAATCAACGAGCTTGTGCGAGGGTGCAAGCACCGAGGAGCTCTCATTTAACATACCCTTGCCAGATCTTGCTTGCAGCTTGTGCGGTGCACTTCTGCCAGCTTCGAAGGACGACTGCACCGCGCCGCACTCAACGAAGAGGAGCTCCAGTTGTACAGACACATGATTGCAACATGTACACGCCCATTTCGTTGGGCAAATCCGCACAGGTAGGAGGCTTGAGAAGCTAAGGAAACATGCTGGAGCGGGTTCGAGGAATCCTGGAACTGGCCGAGGTGGGCTGGTCACGGTTAGTCCTTTAGTGCTTGTGGAGGTGCGAGTCGAGTTTCAGCTTCGCAGGAACTCGGAGTGCGCGTAATGCCGCTTGGCTCGAGCCGCCGTGGTCCTGAGACATCCTGAGGCGGCTGTGTAGCCGCAGAGCCTAGGATCGATGCGGAATGGACTGACATCCAGCCTGCAATCGATCACATCACCATCTTCATGCAACGGAGACTCGGACTTCCTGAGTTCAGATGATTTCAGACGAAGTTCTCAAGTCGCTGCGGCTGAGGATATACAATGCGGGGGAGCTGCCGATTGCCTGCCACTCGGACGTGTTAGCAGTAGCTCACATGGCTGTTGAGATCGTCCAGGTTTACAATACGTACCAGACATACCTCAAGGCACTGCCTGTGCATGAACTTGGCAGTTTACCACCAATGCTGGCCTGCCAGTCCGATCTTCAAGCTTCCGTATGTTGAGCTCCGGCAGGGTATGCCCACGAGAGTCCAGCGAGACCTACAAAGATCCAGGTGCCTTGTCATTGCTTTTGTTGCGGCTTGGCGACCCTTCCTCCCCGCATGTTGCACGAGTTTACATTGTTTACATGCATTGCTCAGCGATGTGCAGTCCCGGTCTCACTGCGACTGCCACAAGAGTGTCAGCACAGCAAAAGAAAGACCACTTCCATAGACACAGATGTGAAACAAAACGATTTGATGCACCCCCGCAACAGAAATACAGCAACAAACTTTGCGGAGCCTAATCCCCCGGACAAGGGCCGCAGGAGCACAGAATTCTGAGTCCGAGCCTTGTTCACCGCCGTGGGAAGGCAACCAGTATCTCAGTAACGCATCCGAAACTCATCCTGAGTCTTTATAACACACGGTGGCAGTGTCCGACGCCTGGAAACGACTCGCCAACGACGCTATCGCGGAGACTGCTCCGATTGCGTCAGGCGAGAAGGCTGGCGCTTCGGAGCCAAGCTTGTGCGTGGTGCGTCTCTCTGCCCAGTTTATTTTGTTTCAAGCGTGTCTGGAGTTGAAAAATTTTCCCTTGAACTTTGAACTTCAGTCACGCAGAGTCTGTAAGGTACATGGTTTCAGAACGTGAGAAGGCGCTCAAGCGAGAATTAGAGTCGCCCATATGCGATCCTGGTCTGCAAACATCTGCCGGCTTCCAAAAGGTTTCCCAAGCAGTCTGCACTGAGGAGAGCTACGAGGAGACAGAGGAGAATTTTCACACGTCCATCGACTTGATATTGGACCATGGGGAGGATGGCAAGGCACAGTCACCGCATGCCATTGCCCAGCAGTCGCACTGCAGTCTGCCATGGACTGCTGCAGGGCCCAGGTGGTGCGCCAGCAGAGGCAGCTCTTTTCGAAGCTCTTCGCGGGGGCCCTGATGGCGTGTGCAGGTGCTGGTGGCATCTCACAATCGCGGTTCCATCGAGCGGACAATCCGCAAGATGGCAGAGCTCGGCGTGAGCCAGGACATCAGCACGTCCTGTGTTCATTGCCGGAATGGGGCGGGGCAGACATTATTCGAGGGACTCGCGATTCGCACCTTCGTCACTTGCCCTGAAAGTCTTGACCGCCTGTGAATCCGGCTCAAGCTCGGAGTGGGACTTGCGATGCGCCCCGTTAGAACATGGAGCTTCTGGAATCTCCGCAAAGCGTTGTGGATTCTCCACCGGAGGCTGAAGTAGATGAAACACATGACTTGTGTGTTCACGCGTGCACGTGTGCGTGCGTGCGTGCGTGGGAGGGTGGGTGGGTGGGGGTGGGTGGTTGCGTGGGTGGGTGGGTGGTTGGGTGGGTTTGTGGGTGGTTGGGTGTGGGTGGTTGGGTGTGGGTGGTTGGGTGTGGGTGGTTGGGTGTGGGTGGTTGGGTGTGTGTGTTTGTGTTTGGGCTTGGGCGATCGTGTGACTTGCATTTACCTCGGAAGCTGCTTGTCTCCGTTCCCGATCTAGTCTTGTCAGCCCTGCTGATACGCTTTGAGCCGGATATAGGGCGTTGCAGTTCCTTACTGAATGAGGATATGTACACACGTATACACGAGCATGCATTTGAATAATGGATACATTGCAAGACATTGCAAGACAAATGGCAAACGATGTGGTGTTTACAGAATGATGCACGAACCGATACCCACGAGGTTAATGCAATACAGGTGGAACATTTGCGAGGTACAAGACGGTACAGTTCAGTGTTGCATGATTCTATGATTATATTGTGACAGAATACAACATGTTGTTGTATGCACGACGTACTTCGAGGCAGAGTTGTATGCTGGTATTCCGGTATATAATGTTGTAGTATGTTGTTGGGATCTCGGTACTGGCATGCTCGTCGACTCTGCTGGCCAGCCTCGTCAGATCAAGTTGTTCGGCATCTCTTCAGCGAACGGGCGCTGGCCTGCCCCATGCCCAGTTCAGATACGAAGCGGCGAGGTAGTATTCCCACTGAGACTTGCAGGTGCTAGTGAGTGGGATGCTCTGAGGAAATATTTGGTGCGTCATGGCTCCTTCCTGACTGGGCTCTCCTCGCAGTACGCTCTTGTGCTTCTTGGCGAAGGTTGTCGGGTCGCAGGCCTTGTCTGGTAGGCATATCTCGCGCAGTGTGAGGTTGCGTGCCTCTTTGTGGGGACCCTGGTGCTGGATGGGGTGACGACGCGTGATGGCCAAGCACTCAACTTCTCCAAGAGTCTTAACACTCTTTCGTGTGCCACCTCGTTGAATGTATTGCCTGGGCCTAGGCTGGCGCTTCCTCATTTACCTGACACGCTGGAGCTTCCTTCTCGAGACTCTCTACATTTTGCTGGCTGTATACGTCACCGTGCAAGCGCGCACAGCCTCCAAGAGGCAATCGACTGGCGATGACGGCAGTTCTTTCCGTGAGCTCTACAAGCTTCCGAAATCCGTGTCTTGCACCGCTGTAGTGAAGTTGTGAGCCTTGGCATCTTCTGTACGGGGCAACTCAGGTGCAGGCAATGGCGCTGCTTTGGAACTTGACCTTTCCGATTTGCATCATGGTGTGCATTGCGTTTTGGACACTCATCAACCCGATTTGGGACATGAAGATGCGCCTTGGGTATGCTGCTCGATTGCACTGCTTCTGGCACGGTTTGGTTCGACGTTGATGCACGAGGGTTTAGCATGACCATGATTACATGTCCGTTGGATGGCCCCAGCTCTTAATTTTCGTGCTATTGCCATCGCCCCATTTGCAACATGCAGACGTGACGTTGCGTTACCGGCAGCACGATACAGACCCAAAAGGGACAAGCACCTTTGGCCCAAAGTTCCTGTGACTGCCGGCAACCTGGCAGGCCCCAGCTAGCCTCGAATTATCTTGGTGTGCCGGCTCCTTCCGTTCCAAGCGTCAAACTTGAAAGGTGATGGTCTTCGAGCATTTCTTGAACATGCTGTTGTTTTTCGTGGAGTTTGTCCTAAACAAGAACATCTTCATGCTGAAGCATGGGGTCATCCTTTATGCATACGCACTTCTGTACCGTGGCTGCACGGTGAAGCTGCTTCGACATTTTGATACGATTTGCGGCTGTTCCTCGTTTGCTGCTGCTGTAAAGGTACACAGTGTGGACGTTGATCCACTATGCGACCAAGATTGGAGTTGCTCCAGCTATGGCATGCGGGACAGACTTCTTGCGGTGCCAACACTGGCTGTTGGTTTGGGGCAAAACGGAGCGAGGCAGGGCCATCCATTCAACTGAAGGACCTACCCTTTGGACGAGTGCCCCATTTACGCGGTACTTGACTGGCACCACCCTTGGAGGACGAAAACCACAAGTTAGCTGTGTGCAGGCTGTGTGGTAGTGTTCCACGTTTTGCTCATAAGTGAAATTTCTTATCAGGACTCTCATCGTCATTTTATTTGCGGCCACCTCAGCTGTCAAGCCTCTTGAAAATCCATGCTGATGATCATCTTCCGCGATCTGGATATCTCAGGTGACGCTGGCAAGTCTTCTCATCCAGCTGGCAGTGTGGAAGTGCACTCGAGTGCGTGACCGTCGATTTGCGAAGGAACACGCAAGACCCACCGTAGGACCAGTGAATGTGGTCTAAGACTTGCCCGCACTGGAAAAAGGTGCGCTTTCCTCCGGTGCTGGTTCGGTTTGATCTGAATATGGGTAGTTCTCGAAATTAGTGTCCCTCTTTAGGTCACCAAAACAGTATGGCACCCTTATAAAAAGGCCAATTTAGAGAAGTGAAAATGGAGTGAGAGAGTGAGATGTTCGGCGAGGATCGCGTTGGCTTTGGGCAACTTCTGGGAATGGCCGACCATCTCACATTTACGACTCTCGCCCCAACAGAACGACAGCATTTGTCAAAGAGCGAAGAAGACCTTTCGGGCGCGTCTGCACAAAACAGCTGAGGCTGGGGCGCTATGGCTACAGGTCGCCTGACATCTCCATCTCCGTATGCTCTCACGGAAGTGCATCTTGTGTGTGGCAGACCAATGTGTCTTGGGCAGCGCAGGGCCTACAAGTATGTCCCTTATGGACCCGTTGATGAAGTCGTGCCATACCTCATCCGTCGCACGCAGGACTGCCGACACGGAACATTTGCACGCGCAAGCGCACACGCACACACCCTGGCATCCCTGGGCTCCGGGCTCGGATTTTGTTTGCGTTTGGTGTCCAGGAGAATTCCGCAATTCTGGGATCCCCCAGCGTTCAAGAGGAAAGGTGCCTTGGCTGCTTCGAGCTGTGCCGAGCTGGAGCTGCTGTAGTCGTCGTCGCAGTCGTTTGTTGTGTCAGGCACATGGTGGGACGAGAGGTGGCGCGACGGCTGCGTCCCTTTTAAGCCCGGCACTCGACCTCCCTTGACTGACCTTCCTGTCACATCTCGGCAACATCTTCAAGGTCAAGGGGGCCACGTGTACATAGAAGGACAGTAGCATGGTGAGGCTGCACGATCGCAGCAAAGACCTGCGTGTCTGAAGCCAGAGTTCAGCACTCGTGCCCAGCATTTAGCAGACAACCTATGCCTCAGCATGCTGAAGCGAACTTTCCCTATCCGACGCTGGATCCAGGCCCTGGGACACAGTACAGCAATAGGTGACTGCCGTCTCATCAATAAACAGATAATAAATGAAATGATTTTCAAATCGCCGCATGCTGCTGCCACTCCACAATGATGACACGGTAATGCTGAGTTGGAGGCGAGCGAAGCAGCTTGTGGTTGGGCTACATGACTGATGTAAAGTCCACTGCATTTGAGAATGCACCTGCGACCGGTGCAGTATCCACGGATTTCCAGTTAGACCACAGCCTTTCACGGATCGAATGGCAAAACTTAGAGGCTTAGCGCTACGTGGATCTTCACTGGGCATGCAAAATACTTGCGGCAGGTGTTGCACCGAAGAGCAATGGACATATTTCGTTTGAACTCTTCGTTTTTGCAAATTCAAGCTTGTCTTTGGCACGTGGCCAAAGTGGTCCAGAAAAGGACGACATGCCCACAGGTGGTGTAACTTTGAATGTGATACCAAGACGAATGTGGCAGGCGTCTTGCTCGGAACTTCGAGGGCTTGTTCCCTGACCACGACTTGCAAAAGGACTTTCTCTTTCTGCCAGATGTGTCCGTGCCTGCAGTTTCTAACTTCCTTGGCAGCTTGCAGAAGCAAGAGCAGCAGATTCTTGCGTTGTCTCAATCGGGCAAATTGCCAGGAGCCGCACGTGGTCGTCACCCTCGCAGCACCCTCGGTCTTGGGAAGAACACTGATGATCATACATACTGGTCCAGCATTGTCCCAGCATGTCCCAGCCTTGTGACAGCTTGAAGACTGCACGCATCGGCAGAGGAAGCTCAAGGCTCAACAGCCCACCCGTGGCTGACTGAGCTCCAGAGGGTCCCCAGCGAGTGGTCTCGGAATTGAGTTATGTTGAATAGCAGCGCTACCTACGCCGTTTTATCAGGCAGGCCGGGGCTTTACCAAGCCTGCCACGGTGTGTGTAATAGTGAGAAGCGGTTGCGTTTCTGACTTCTGGGAGCAGCCATGCTTTGGCATCACAGCTGCAGCCTTACAGTAGCATGCCGTAGACCCGCCTAGACTCCTAGGACTCTTTGTGCCCAGGTCTCGGGCCGGCAATTTGTCAGGCATGGAGCGAGTGGCCGTGGTCCTAGCGCTCGAGCTTGAGCGGGTCTTGCGAGGAGACACCATTGCCAGATGATTCGGGAGTGGACACGGCACCTTCCTCAGCCAGGGAGTGCAAGCTGCTAGAGTCGCTAGAGTTTACAAGAAAAGTGACATGCCCACGGGTCGTTGAAGGCCGCCAGAGCATTCCAAAGTTTGCGCATCGACCGGAGCTTCACTGAGACTCAGGCTTCTCGATACTTTCCAGCCCCAGGCAGCTGGGCATGGATGCATTTTGCTGCAGTCTGCGAATTGCATGAACGTTTCGACACCACACGCACAGGCAACCGTCAGCTCTGGATTGGTACGATACCAACTGAGCTTCCTAACTCTGAGGATCTGGGACCAGCATGCAGTTACAGTTCTTTCAGTGTAAAAAATGAGCGATGTTAGGCAGTTTTTCGACTCTTCATACAGCCCGCTGGTGAAGGAGCCGCGGACACGCAATGTATATGGAGTCATTGGCGGTGCTGGACTCTGTGACTTTCTCGGATTCTCGAGAACTTCTCGCTTGCCCTTTTGGAGGTGCTCGAGAGTTTGTGGAGGATACGACTCCAAGAGCAGAGGCGGGAGCAGAGGTCGGCTGTTTTGGCAGTTTTCAAGCCCTTGGCCTCTCGAAGAGGTGGGTGCAAAAGCCAAAGAAGCTCTGTGCCAGGCAGGAGTCGTATGAATCCCGTTGCATCCAATTGCTTCTGCTACCTTTGGCTGTTGAGAGGCCTCATACACCGCAAATTTGGAGTCTTCAGACTGCAACTTCTTAGCACCAGGCCCGAATCGGTTGAAACATTGCAGCAGGGAGATTTCGAAGTCATTTTGCCCGCTCTCCTGGTGTCTGCAGCTGGGAATTATGCTGCTGTGCGTGCCCAGAAATGCCAGCAGCTTCGTCTGCCTCGGCTTTGTTGGCTAGGTGATCAGGATACCACTGCTGCATTGTCTTTCGGGCAAGCGTATGGGCAAGCCTCGCTGGAGAAAGAGGCATTGCTTCGTGCATTTCGCGAAATCTTGATTCGACCCGAATCCTGGACAGGATCTGTTCAGTCATCTCACCCAAGGCACGTTGAAAGCCCTCAGTTTTGAGATCACCGCTAAACTGGGTGCATTTCAGGTTGCAGCGAAGACTTTCTGCTGGGCTGCCAGGTCACAAAGGCTGCGACAGTGACATGTGCAAAATGTTGCTGTGTCCTGTCGTGCCAGGTTGATTCCGAAGAGACAGGAGGGGACGCATGGCACACGCTGCAGCTGTTGCACACACGCATGTGCCGCAGAGAAGAAGCTCCGCGGAAGTATTCGGACCTGTCAGGCCACATCCCCCAACAGCGCAGCTGGGGCAGCTAGATCTTGGGAACTTGGGAGATTTACACTGCTTGACTCCATACGAGACTTCTATCAACAGGCATGCATAAAATCAAAGCTTGAGAGAAGGCCGCACCGAAACCGAAAGAATCACCAGCCTGTCACCAGCCTAAGATCTCAGATGTTGAATCAGCGAGTTGGGTCAACCTGGATGAGTTTTTGCCAAATTGGACAGGTCATTAACGGGCCATTTCGAGAGCCAAACGTGATCTGGCCCAAGACCTTGGGATGACTTCGCTTGCAGGAACGTCTTCTTTGGCAAGTCTCCAGCCAGATGAGAGCCGAAACAGCCAGGTGGCCTTGATGCAGGACTGCCGTTGAAACTGTGCAAAGATGTGCAAAGGTGGCCAGGGAGAGCGAGTGATAGATTGCTCCCTGCACGGCTGGTAGCTTCTTGTAAGTTGGTACTGAAGGAGCCTGCTGACGATCGCGTTTTTCCGGAAGTGCTCCTCGCCACGCCCGAGATGTTTTGCCCTAGCCAAGAAGTGGGACACAGGTACACGGTGGCAAAGCCCCCTGGCTGAGCGACGATGAGGGCATCGGGCTTTGTCGTTTCAACAGTTGATTTGAGAGTGAAGGAGCTGACACCCGTCGAGTCGAGGTGCAACGTGGCTTCCGGGCATGGCTGGCACGGCTCTGTCAGAACTGCAGGGCACCCGGGCACCCGAGCTCTGCTCACAGTTCTTGCGCCCTCGTCGGACCGTGCGCATGTCAGGCCAAGTCAAGGTTCGGTACTCCACAAGCTTCAGCGATGTAAGCCCTGTGCCTGGCGAATGCCTCGGCTTCTGCTTCTCCTGTCAACGCTCTCTTTCTCAACTCGTGCTTCGGACCCAGGTACTGGAAGGAAGCAGGCTGCAAGAACGGTTGGGATTGTGGACATTGCCATCTTTGCCCTCAGGGCGAAATTAAGGCTTGCGGTTTGCACCAGCATGCCTTTCCTGAATCCTTTCGCAGCTAGCATGGGGCTCTGGCAGGCCCGAAAGAAAGCCAAGCAGGTCGTGATGCGTCCCTGCCCTAAGGGCGGGTGCCAGCCGTTGCCCAGCGGGCTGATCTGAGCGAGGCCTTGCGGTCCCCGACCGGAGGACGAGCCAAGTTGAGTCCTCGGATTTTTGTGACTTGGGAATCTTGGGTGTCTGCTCGGATCGCCGGAGAATGCAGTCAGAAGTCCGAGCTGCAGTTGACACTCGGAACGCTTGAAACAAGATGACAACCCAGAGACGAAGCGTGACCCAAGCCCTGCACGTGCCCCCGCGGGTCCACGAGGCTTGGGAGTCTCGGCACTGAGAAGTGCAGGCCCTCAGTCTTGAGCTGGAGAAAAGGAATGGGCAACTTAGTTGGGACGGACGATCTCCCACTTTCCTGATGACCCGCACAAGTGCTCATAAGAGGGTGGTGCATCGCCGTCATTCCAAGACCACAGCAGAGTCGAAGAGAGAGACCTTCAACTTGCCAGGCCTGACTTGCAGCTCGGCTGACCGAAGCAGCATTCCGGACCTCGCAGAACAGTGCACAGGTATGCCCGCACAGTTTTTGACTGTGTCTTGTTTGAGTTGAACTCTGGTGGCTGGCATGCAGAAGCCGGCAGTCCTTGCGAAGCTTAGCAGCCGCAGGGAGGGCATGTATGCTTAATCATATTGGATAAAGTAGGAGCGGATTGCATCGCAAGGCCTTGCTTGCTGTCATCCTTGCTGCGAATATCCTTCTTGCACCAAGTTGCCATTGGGAACCTGCGTGTTGCTACAAGCTCCAGGAAGCAAGGTCGTGAATAGCAGAAATGTTCCAGCACGGAGGAAAGTGGGAGGGCTTCGAAATGAGCATGTTCTGACTCTACCCCATGCAGCAGGCCTTATGGACCACATGTGACAGTGTAAGCTTTGGCAGCCACTAATCGGCTGATGCATTGCCTGCCCAGTCTTGGCAGTCAGGGCCAGTGCGTGCTCCAAGCATGGCACTTCCATGTTCCACAGCTGAAGGGTTGATGACAGTGATGGTCTCAACTTGTGGTGTCATGCATAACATTGCATGCTTTTTTTTGTGTCGTGGCATGTGAAGCCTGAGCATGCCATGACCAGCATCATACGAACCTCTGGACCATTTTGCTAATAGGCGGTGCTACAGTAGCTATTGCACTTTCTTGCATACGGTCTTCGCGTCCTCTTCCTTCTCGACCTGTGTCCTTTTCTCTTTGCTCGTTGCGCCAATTCGTCGAAGTTTCAACTGCTACAATGGAAGGCATCCCATGTGTGCCAGCTCAAGCATAGCCTGCGGTTCACCCATGGAACCAGTGCCTATGCTGGCTGCGGCATGTTGCGGACCAAAGTGGGTCCGCAGCACTCGGAATTCAGCTTGGTCCGTTGGTTATTAGGCTTTTTCGAGACTGGTCTCTGGACTGTGACCACATGTCTGAGACAGCATCGTAAAGGCCTAGCACGGTGAACGGCAGCCCCGACTTCAGCAAACGATGCAAGGGAGGTTTTGCCGTGCACCGGAGAAATGTGTCATCAGCTAGACGGTGGAAGGTTCCGAGCAGAGTGATCTGTGACTTGTACAGGTCCTGTCGCGAGACATTAACTGTCCGTGTGCACCGTGGCGGTCTGGAGACAAGGAGGATCGTGTCTGCGCCTGCTAGATCTGGAGGACGGGAAACATCCCTCAACCGGCTTGCAGTGAATTCATTTCAGTTGTCTCCGATATCCGCAGCGGTTTTGCCTTAGAAGGGACGTCCCACCTGCGAGCCTTTGCTTCTGCCTGCCGCAAGGCAGAAATCTGATCGTGCAGTCACTGCAGCCTTTGCTGCAAGCCTCTGGTCAGGTAGCTGTTCAACATGCCACCTGTCTCCTTGTCGCTGGCAGAAGCTCCGGCCCGAGAGATGCTACTCGCCGCACGGCACCCATTTCTTCAGAACTCGAGGCGCTTGGCATGCCTCAGCCCAGCGAGGCCGTTTCCTCTGGCGACTCTGCATCTCTTATACATCTTATAAGGCCCTTCTGATTGACAAAGGCTGCGGGCTACGCACGATCTCCCTCACCGCAGAAGCTGAGCTTGATGCTGGCGCAGGCCTTGGCTCTGCAAGGCGAGACGTTTGAGGGCAGTGAATAGCACAAGGACTCTGCTCTTCGGTCTCCCAGAACGTCAATGGAGCCCCAGAAGGCGGCCAAGCCACGTGGTGCCAGCAGCATCTGCCAGCTCTGCGCAATGTGGCAGGTGCAGCTGCCATCCATGTGCTAGAGACTTTGACTTTGTGCGTTTGAGCAGCAGTGGTCTGCTGTCTGGACCCGGATGTTGCTGAGGCCTGGACGCAGCGCAGTCGGAAAGTTTGGAGGCAGGGAGCCTGCACTAGAGATTGCCGACGCTGGAGCTACAATTGCTTGAGCTGTTGCCCGCGCTACCAGGATGTCCCCAGCATGCCTGATCCCATGAGCCCATCATATGGACCGCTGTCCCCACAATGCACGTCCAGCTCCAAGCATGTCCACGGTTCTCAAGCCGAGCAGCTTTGGGACTGAGCCGCTCAGCCTACCAGGCCTGCAACAATTTCTCTGACCTCGTTGGTGGTGGCCTGAGACCGAACCTCTTTCGTGTGCGGAGGGTGGAAATCGCTTCCCAGGACACTACGGTTGCTTTGGGATCCCCGCAGTCGTTGGGATCCCCTCAGTCGTTGACAACGAAGGCTGTCAGCTTGATGTTTGCCAATCTGCCAATGCCGGATATTTAGTAGAGATCTTGGAAGCTTCCTGTCTTGACAAGTGCAGTGACCTACTTGTGCCCTTTGTGTTATAAGCAGTCTGTTGCAGGTCGAACCAGAGAATCCGCCAGTTGTACCCGAACCAGCTGATGACGAAGAAGGCGCGGCTTTGCATGGCTGTCAGCAGATGTAGGATTGCTTCAGCCGGCAGCCGGCTTCCGCTTGTGTCGCAAAGCCAGCGAAACCGCGGTACTCTGCCCGCAGATATGACCACACCTTTGCTTTTGCTTCCGAAGATGCTTCGCTCGGATCCAAGGCTTTTGCAGGAGTTCGATGCTAGCAGTTTTGTGATCAGGATCCACCTGTGCTTGTTGAGGTTTTGAGGCCCTGGCAGAGGAGGATGATGCAGCTGCCCAAGACCGATCGCATCTTTCCACAGGCAATGACGAAGAGTTTCACCGCACCATCCGGAGACACGCCCAAGGATCCAGACTACATGATGCAGACAAGCCTGGCTGACAGTTGAGGGATACACAGACTGAGTGGCTTTTGGGGCTTCGCGAGCTGCAGGTCCCAAGGAGAACGATGAGGACGTGCCGTTTGGACAGAGCCGTCTCCAGGTTGCAGCTTCTGACTTTATGCAAAATCCGATGGTTCTAATGCGTTCTGACGATGCCCTGGAGTCGTGTCTTAGGTGACGGACAGTGCCCAGATCTTACTAAGTTGCTACAAGCCCAGTTCGAGGAGCCTAGCTGCTTCGCTGTGCAGCAACCGAGGTGTATTGTTCCCACCGGGATTGCAACCCCCGCCGAACACGTCGAGAGCTTTAGCTTCAGCGCCTTCCAGTGTGACAGGATCCGGCCAAGCACCAAGGCCGAGCCATGGCTCTGTGCTGCATGAGCAAGGCACTTGTCGTCCATGTGCGTGGCCGGCTGCTCAAGTTTTTGCTTCGTTTGCTCCGTGTTTCCTGAACTGGGAACAGAGAATTCTCATTGAAACTTGAGCGGTGAGCAGTGCTGCGTTTGCAACGCAGATAGGCGCTCACAAAATGGCACATCCATTGAAGCAGCCCGCCCCATGAGTAAGGTTCCACAAGCCGGGCGGATGCAAGAACGGTGCCCGGCCCAGCTTGTGTCTTGAAATCTATAGCTACTTGCTTCAATCACCTTTGATTCGTGCTCCTTCAGGAAAGGAGTGTGGACATTGTCACCTTTGCCCGGAGGGCGAAATCAAGGCCTGAGTGCAAACATGCAGAGAATCGCAGCTCCACCACGACTGCGACAAGAAAATGGAAGTGGCAGAAACATGACACGGGCGGATAAGGGACGTGAGAGCCATTCTGCGGCAGAAACCAGAAAAAGGTGGAGGTGTTCGAAGCGTCTCATAAGCACTACTGAGTCGGCGAGGATGTAGAAGATGGGACGGGGTTGACGTCAGTTCCTAGGAAAGTTCCACACCTGGCAGATGAGAGCGGGGCTTTGTAGTGGATCAGAGGTTGACCCGATGTGAGGCAAGAAAGCGTGCGAAGCAGACAGTGATGCGCCTGGGCCTGGCAACGACCCAATCTCAGCTTCGAGGAAGATCGACGTAAATTGATCGTTTGGGACATTTTGCCCGACTGCGCAGTCTTCACGAGGCCAAAGGTTTCCGCTGGGTGCGAGGAAGAGGAGGAGTCTTCTGTCATGGTTCGGGCCTTGGTGCGTATGTTTCTGGAAGCAAAGGTCTGCAAACCTCAGCTGATCTCAGCTGTCTTCGAGGCGTTCGGGATCATTTCGCCAAAGGCGCAAGTGACCAGACGATCGATCAAGGCGTGTGCATGTCACGCCAATCCTGTACACACCCATCATGCAAAAGTCTGTTGAAGGCTTCTGTTTAGAATCGAGAAGCAGGTGTGTCAGCGCAGTAACTAGCTCTGGAATACCATGACGACACTATGCTGAGGAAATCCTCCTGTAGGCACTGCTGTCAGGCTCCGTCTTTGGAACCCAGCCACAAGAAAGGACTCGGAAGTGGACAAGCTTGGGCATGGCAGCTTCGCAGTGGCACCGCGCAGGAAGCCTCTCTGAAGAGGAATCTCTGACCACATGTGTCGGCTCAGAGTCACGGACCAAGCTGCCAAGCGGTGGGACCTCTCTTACCAAGCGGCGCGGTGCAGTAGAGTCATGAAGGCAAGAGATGTCTGACGGCAGCAACACCAGTCTGCAGCTTACGTGTTTTGCATTCGCGCAGCTCTGTGCCCAGCTGCGACGCGGATAGGTCCGGAGTCTGCCTGGGCTACTCCAACGGCGGACTTCCCACAAGGATCTGGCCACGTCTCACTAGAGCGAGACTTCGAAGTCGGAACGGCTCTACAGCCGCCACACCCTTCCGTAGGTTTACGTTCGTACTGCGTACCCGTGTCCCCGGCACGTAGCAGGATTGACCTCCGTGCAAGACTACCCCAGCGAGGTGCCTTCATTCCAGCAAAACCAGTCGTATGCAAGACCAGAGAAGTCGTCTCGATGTGGCTTCGGTGGCAGGGCTCAGCCTTGCATGGCACTGGAAACTGCCGCCCCTGTGCATGGCGCGACCCCTCAGTCACAGGTAGCTACAGCCACAATCTGCTGATATCTGCTGGATTGTCTTTGGCCGTTGATGGTGTGGTGTTGTTGTGGAATGACATCTGCGCTTCAGGTTCTGGAAGGGGTCTGGCTGCCAAAACGGCCAAGCCCTTACTGTGCCTGTTGTTTGACTTGCACAGGCATGCTTGAAGACGGGTCTTCAGGCAAAGAATGCAAGCACTGCCACCTGTGTGATGCCGGAGAGATTCAGAGGAGGAGGAAGATGAAGCAAGCAATGATGCGTCAGAGCCTTCACCGATGTTTGGTCTGACCGTTGGAGTGTTGTCAGACTGGAGTTGAACCCAAGCGGATCCAAGGCATGAGTCCCAAGAGCCAGAAAGAGGAGGCTTCGGAAGTCTTGGCCCAGTCGCTTGTAGCTTCGGGAGCTTTTGCTCCCCTGTCCAGGCACAGAACTCCCGGCAGGAGACTTGGAGACCGGATCGGAGATTGTCTCCGGATCTCGTTTCGCAAAGACATGTTGCGGTGCACGCGTCACTGCTGCCCAGGTTTGCTCTGAATCTTTCATCTTTGATTTAGTCTGAGACCGATCTTTTCTTGAGACTTGCTCTTGCCCACATGAAGCATGGTTCACGGTTTTTGGCGTTGTTCGAACGGTACGAGATGAGCCATCAAGGAACTTCAGAAAGACCTACACGAAAGCTGCCTCACTCGTCAGCACCAGATGCGCGCTCAGTCTCAAGGACCCGCGGACAGTGGGACTGCTAGACAACCGGGGTAGCAGACAAGGTGAGTGCAGTGTGTTCCTGCTTCTTGTGGCAATTCGTTTGAAGAATGAGTTTTGGAGCAAGGCATTCCACAAGGTTTGCAGAACAGAGAATTAGGATACCGTGCTACTCAAGGGCATGCCGAGAGCCGCGGATGCTGTCGTAGGTACATCTACACAAGGGAAGTCTCGGCACCTGCCCGGCTACATGCTCCGGAGAGCATTTTCCGCTGCCCGAGTAGTTGTCTGTACTTGCATGCAACTTGGGGATGCAGCCGCAGTGTTGATCCCTGATATCTTGGGCCTCAAGCTTGCCCACCTGCGATGCAAAGCCTTTTCAATTGACACGGGAATCGTACCTTGGCCTTCGTTATGCTAGTTGTTCCGGCTTTCGCAGGGACTTGTGCATTGTAGGTAGTAGTGCACTGC
Organism: Symbiodinium necroappetens; assembly: GCA_905231915.1. Taxonomy (NCBI): domain Eukaryota; class Dinophyceae; order Suessiales; family Symbiodiniaceae; genus Symbiodinium; species Symbiodinium necroappetens. Next base: position 4,562 of record CAJNJA010018076.1, on the reverse strand, counting down.
AGACTCTGCCTGAAAAGTGCACAGGCACTTTCCTGCCCCATAGGGGCGGTAGAGGACACTTGAATCATCTAGTGACACAGAATGCTATCGATGCGGCCCGGAGCCTGAATGGACGGCTGCACGGGAATTGTGAGGTGCATGTCTCGGTCTCTGAATTGAGCTGCTAGTTTTTGCCCCGCAGTTTGTCACTCAGAGTTGGGTCACCAGGACATGAATTCAGAGACTCTGGCAGCTTTGCATGTCTGTGAGACAGTCGATGGAATAGGGAGCAAGAGATGCCAAGCTAGCTGTGCAGCATCGGCGTGTGGCTGCTAGGCACACTGCTGATTCTGTGCACATTGACGGTTGGCTTTTGATGTGAACCCTGATTCGCTGCTTGTGAATTCTCGACAGATGAGACATGCCACAACTGCAATAACCATCTCATTTTATGCAGCCGGATGTGCAAAATAGAGGAGCGCCTGCATCTTGCTCAGAACGCAAAGGTTTGGGTGTGAAGGTTGTCCAAAACTGGAAGGGTGCATGTACTAAAGTGGCAGCGCTTGTTCGTCATTGCCTTCTTTTCACCTGAGGCGCTGCAGACCAAGCATCGCCAGTCTGCGATGCTGCTTGGCTCGACCATGTTGAGGGACGCAGATGGCGTAACTTCTGCGAAAGCACCGCTGCGAGGTCCAATGAGATGCTTTCCGAAAGGCCGGGCAGAGAACCCGAAACGGCGCAGCCAACCCAGCAGAAGAGCCGAAATTGGGGACCTTCAGCTGTCCTCCACTCTGCTGCGTGTCGCCTTCAGAGATGGCGAAAACTCCTGAAAGCAAGTCTTTGACGAGGCTCGTTAGTGTACAGGTAGCCTTTCACACTTTGCCACAGGAGCCTCTTAAAGCAGTTTCACTTTACCATACTTTACCCGTCCTGACCCTATGCACATGTCATTAACGGTAGACTTAACTTGTCCGAGGGCCATGCCGTGTGTTTGGGGGGACTTGCTCTGGTTTGTCCCTGCTGCAAGGCAGGCATGCTATGGTCGACTGGTTGCGCGAATGCAGGTGGCAGGGCCCTTGCTACATAACGCTTCGTGGGGAGTGCCTGGTAGTTCGATTCCCACGCTTTCCAGCACCCTGTCTTGGTTCTGGTGCCTGCATCCGGCTCGGTTGCATGTCAGGATGCCTTGCTCGACATGCCAGGCTTTCAAAGCGTACTTCGACTCTCGGCAGCGTCGGGCTCGGTGCTGTTGCGGATAGGCGTCTGCAGCCGCAGGTGTTAGGTGTTGATGGCTCCTGAGATTGCGTCTGAGTCTGACGCCATGACTGCATGTGACCGCATCTTTCGTTTTCTGCTTATCGCCGTGTTGGAGAGCAAGATGGGAAGGTCTTGCTCTCCAACCTGAGAGCCAAAGACAAGTAATGGACACGTCCTTCGCCGATATGCCAAATGCCCACTACAACGGTTTGCGAGGCTCAGTCCCTTACTCGACACTGAAAACACGTTCCAGTTGACACACATGGAACGTCGGGGAGAGTTCGCTTGAGTTCGCAGCGTGAGCACCCAGCTTTGAGATCGAAGCTTCTTTCAAGGCTCTGGGCGGACTTCATTGATCCATCGTCGGGTGAGTCTTTAACTTGGCTCCGGAAGCCTGCCAAGCAAGGGTCTTGGGTGAATGCTTCAGTCAGGCCTTTCTACACTTCCACTTCCACCAGCTTGTTTGACTGCTTGGAACTCGGTCTTCTGACAGGAGTGGAAGGCACGATCTTGCGATATCTTGCGGAATTCGACATAGCGGTCAGTGCAGTGTTCTGCAGATGTCAGCAGCCTTCCGACACAAAACCGGATGTTGAGGTGACGAGAGGTACCGGAGCCTCGGATTCGAGGCTAGAGTGCTTTCCTGTTATGGTCCTTACGCGGCATCCGATATCAAACGCAAGCTAGCTTATGACACTCCCTTGGTTTGAAGCGCAGATTCTGGAGCTGGGCTGCTGCCGGTCACTGTGCAATAAGCGATTTGGGCAGTGCTCATCACTGAGTGGTATCTCCGAAATGGAAATTACGTGAATTGTGGCCTCCGGACTGTCGTGCAAAGAGATGAGGCTTGGTGATGACCTCTGCATTTGTGCAAGCCGGGCGCTCAGGGTGGCTGCATGTTGTAGAAGGCCATCGAGACTTGTTTGTTTGCGACCCCGCGCAATGTCCAGGGCACACCGGAAGACGTGCAACCGGCACTGCTGCTGCTGGAGGACAGCTATTCTCTATTCTTATCGGCGAGGTCAAAGTCAACAGGTGTGCGTGTTGTTGCACTTCGATAGGAGCCAGCCAGCGCGGCAGGTTGCCTGGCATGTTGCACCATGTTGACCCTCGCTTTTGTCCCTGTTTTGGGAGTTTGTATGAAGCGTCAGTGCTTGCAGCAGGTCCACCAGACGCCATCAAAGAGCAAGAATCGAAAGCTGATGCTGCTCAGCCAGCTTTGCGGACCCTGGAGGACAGCTTGTCTCTGTTCTGTCGGGCTCCTCTATGGCAGCGCGGCCCGAGTTTGTAAGCATGGCCAGGATTCATGCGCACACCGGATCAACAAACTGCATGGTGGCACGTTCAGAGAACAGAGGGAAGAATCTGCAAGCCAACGCCCAATGTCAGTCCACCAGGATATCGTTAATCAACCATTACCCTGTTTTTTCGATCTGTGGTCGAATGGATTCCCCGGCACCCTTATCTTAGGTCAAAGTCAACAGGTGTGCGTGTTGTTGCACTTCGATAGGAGCCAGCCAGCGCGGCAGGTTGCCTGGCATGTTGCACCATGTTGCACCTCGCTTTTGTCCCTGTTTTGGGAGTTTGTATGAAGCGTCAGTGCTTGCAGCAGGTCCACCAGACGCCATCAAAGAGCAAGAATCGAAAGCTGATGCTGGTCAGTTTGGAACGATTGAGCAAGGTGTCAACGACCTAAGAGTTAGCGAGAGTAGATCCGACAAACACGCTGATTCTGAGAGTCATCCACCGGCGAGACACGGCGGATACATCGCTCAGTAACGTCGGGAGAAATGGCATTTCTGCTCTGTGTGTGTGTGTGTGTACGGTGTGTATATACATATATATATATAAACACACACACATGCGTATATACTGTATATATCTATATATATATATATATCTATATCTATATATGGTGTGTATATATATACACACATACAGTGACACATACAGACACATATACATACGTACAAACACATATGTATGTGTATATATATATGTATGTATATGTACATGTATATGTATATGTATATGTATATGCATATGCATTTGTATATGTATATGTATATGTACAGGGGCTCGAACTCCGCAGCAGCGCGGATTGCGAAAGCCCCCAGAACTCCTTAGTATAGCCCTGTGGGAAATGGAGTTCGCCAAGTGCCGGAATATGGAGTGGCAAAGCCACTCTGCTGACATTAAGACGCAGGCTAGTCTGGTTGACAACGTCCAGGCCACAATCCAAGAGGATGTTCTTCCTGACGATGTGCTTAAGCAACACATCCTTGAAGTTATGTCAATGCTGATTGCCTATGGTGCTATTTCGCTTCGGGCTCTTCGGAAGTTCTTGCAGCTTCGCTTGAATATCAACTTGATGGGGAGACGTTCCGACATCCGCAGGTTGGCGATGATCGTTGCTGATGAGCTTGCTTCTGACAGCCAGCCAGCTGCCGCTTATGCACCTGTTTGGGAGGCTCTGTCCGTGCAGACAAGCCTCGGAACAACGCTGGCACCGCACTGCATTGGGGCACCGGGCCATGGGGATCGGGGCCGATGTTTGTTCTCTTTTCTGAGTGATGTTGGGGATGCGGATGCTTTCGGCCATGCTGAAGGTGAGCTTCACTCAAGTCGGTAGCATGATGGCCCATCTGGGAAGACATGCTACGGCCAGTCAGGAAACGGATGTTGGGAGTTATTCTGCCTTGAACACGGTATGCAGCCCGATGGACAGCTGCCTCCGGACCAGGCGGCTGATTGCAACGATGAGGCCGTGATTACCTCTCCCAAGGTATCTGGTGAAATTCCACCGATGCCACATGGTGTGATGGCCGAATTTAGTGCCATGGTCGTGGATGATGTGTGTACCGGGATCAGCCGGCAGCCTTTCCCTACAGAGCTTTTCTTTACAGGGATGGAGAATGCCGCGAACAGCTTCGGTCGTGGATGTTATGCGATGCGGCCGAAGTTCGTGGACCCAGACGCGCCTGCCGATAACAGCGCAAGGCTTCAACCTGGACAGGTGCGTTCAGGCTGGATGTCGCCTTTCCACTTTGATGAACTACATCCCGGTTGAGGGTAAGCTTCGCTTGATGTAGTTTTGTTTTGCGGCGGGATGTAACACTGTGACATACGGTTTTTTCCAGCTCGCTGGCCGGTTTAAGGTTGCGTGTTTTCCCTCCCGGCTCCAGGTGCGCAGATTTCTGCGCCGCAGCTGTCAAACACGTTGCGAGTGCACACTGCCCACGGGGCGAGCCCGATCTTGATTAAGTGCACCTAACAGGGGCTGCGACCGACTCGGATCCTTTGCCCGAAAGACGTGAAAGACGTGA
>CAJNJA010018075.1:0-10549 GCA_905231915.1 Symbiodinium necroappetens | reverse complement strand
ACTACTACTACTACTACTGCCACCAACACCACTCCCAGCACTGGCACTGCCTCCGCCACTACGGCCACCGGTAGTCGATCAGTCGTTTTGACTGCCAGGCCGCAGCTGCAGCAACGCCAGCCACAGCATCCGCTGCGGAGCCATCCACAGCGTCTGCACCTGCGCCGGCTGCACCTGAACCCGAGGCTTTTCCTGAGGCCGCGCGTTTCGGATGGATTTCATAAGCGCTTTTAGCGTTTGATGCGAAGGCCCAAAAAGGTTAGAAGGGTGAGAAGCCAAGAGTTTAGTAAGGGCTCCTGTTCGTGTCTGAAGGTTTCGGGGATATAGGGTTCAGGCCTTCGGTTCTGAGCTTGGTCGGGATGTCACGCTGGCACCTTGCAGTCCGACAGGAATGTAGCAATAGAGTAAGTAACTATCCATCAAAATGTCCGGGCCTTTGTACGTTACCATAACCCGGGTGTAATCCCAGAGGTTGACCTAGGTTGACCTTTAGGCGTTTCAGGAAGCTGATAAGGTGGACAAGTCGGGACATGGAGCATTCGAGGTAGCAATTGACATGGCTGCTCTACAGTACCTTTGCAATCACTTCACCTTCGAGTTCGGTGCATCAGTAGTTGCGCAACGGAAGCTATTGCACAGCTTGCATGTCCGAGCCCTTGGTACTGAAGACCCATTCACATCAATAACAGTTCAGGACCCTCAACTCTACACCCTATCCTAAGCACATTGCTATTGAGTTCGCAGTCTGTTGACTTCACTTAAGCATACATTTTACAAAGTTCCCGACAGACTCAACACAGAAGGTGTTTAGTTCCGGCTTGTGAACCGCAGGAATATAAGTTCCTCGAGCTCTAACCGACTCTAACCACTATTTCTCAATCGCGAAGCCCGAGTGATAAGCAATACTACAGCTGTAGGGTTCCTTATTATTATATGATAGCTATAGTAGTAAGTATAGTATTTCCCAAAACCCTATAAGCATTATGGCCCCATGGCCTATATAGTATGGTATGCCCCAAAACCCTATAAGTATTATGGCCCCTATGTTACACCGTAGGCCAAACATGGGCAGGTCGACTTCAGCTCAGCTGCCGCCGTAGCTGCTTTCGAGGTACCTAGCGAGACTCGGGTTTAGGGAGTACGGCGTAAGGCACTATACAGGGCGGAACCATGAGTAGCAACATCACATCCATACTTCCTTGTTCCGACATAATCAGAAGTTATTACCGTAGCGGTCCTATTCAGTCTAGTAAGAAGCCTGCATTACATTGCTGGCGGTTGGAAGCCGTGTTGGCTTAAGCAGTTTCTTTTCTGGGCTTGTCTTGGGGGTCATAAGTCACTTGTGGGGCGTATGATTAGGGCTTGGGGTTTACTTAGTTTACTAGGCTATGGGGGTCACATAACGGTTCAGCAGCCTGAGTGCTAAACCGCCTAAGCTGAGCTAATTTTCCGAAGCAGCTCGACACTTAACCGTAAGCCAATCGCACGAAAGCGCTGGACACTGGAAATTCAAGGAGTTCCTAAACCCTAAACCCTAAGCTCTCTTCAAGGATCGGGATTGGGGAACCGAACTTCGGGGCTTCGGAGCTCGGGGCAGACCTTTAAAGCGGTTCGGACGGGGGCCAGCCTCTTCGGGCCTCGCTTTAGACTGCATCAGCCCTGAAGAGATGCCTTCGATCCACTGAAAGCTGACCCTAAACCTCCAGGTACCTACTATATAGGGCCCCAGGGGCTCTAGTACTCTATATAGTAGGTACCTGGGGGGTTAGGGTAAGATCCTCAAGGTGGCTCCAGCCCCGCCGCCCGTTCCGGCTCCGTCTGAGCCTTCTCAGCCGGCGCCGCAGCGGGAGCCGCCTTCTGCAAACCCCGAGGCAGCCCCCCGTAGTCGGATCTCGTGTTAAACCCTAAGGCTTGGGGCTTAGGTCTACGGCTTGGGGGGTTTGGGGGTTTAGGGGTTTAGGGTTTGGGGGTTTAGGTGTTCGAAACCAGCCCTTCGCTCTGATCCAAGGGGCGTTGTTTGAAACTATTTCTAGAGGTATAGCAAGCACTGTCCCGTTGGAATGATTCATACCCATCCTTGGGGGAAGCTTGTTACATCCTCGACAAGGCTTTCGAAACAAAACCTCGCAGGCCTATGAGCGAGAGACAGCACCGCGCTCAAGCACCCGAGTTAAATCGAGAGCACTGGAGTCCCCCAGAGAGAAAGAGAGAGAGAGAGAGAGAGAGAGAGACAGAGCGAGCATTGTGTTTGGTGTCAACTTTCGCCGTCCTTCTGGGGCCTCCTGCAATCTGGAAGCACTCAACCCAAAATCTCCACAAAAGCCTATGCAGCCCTCACAAACGTAGCAACAAATTGTAGTAAGTCCAAACCTTATTATTAACTTATAGAGTTTCAGTACGACTCTGCTCAACAACCCGTCTGGAACCCTTACGAAGCACTTAAGGCCCTTATAAAGCCGTACTTATAGCGAGTCTTTAAGCCCCCTACGAAAATCTACCTTGAATGAGTCCTTATCAAACCACAAGTCCCTACTTTTCAACTTCTTAAGTAATTCACAATAACCATAAATGCCCTAAGCCCTAAACCCTAAACCCAATCTAAAACCTAGAGGACTCGCCGCCTTAGCCAAAGCTTTTGTAGGCATCCTCTGTAGAATCTCCCTCCCTGAGGGTCAATGCACCCATATAGCAGATACTTTGCCCGTGAAGTACCCAGTTAGGGTTTAGGGTTTAGGGTTTGGGGTGTAGAGTTTAGGGTTTAGGATAGGGATTACATTAAGACCAAAGTCCATATGGACCCTTCTGGCCACAGGGCACAACTGATGATCCTCATCAGGCCCTTACATTTGCAGAGCTCCAAAGCCGGATGGGAACCAAGACAGCCCCGATAGCACCCTTACCGCCCCGTCCTGTTTGGGGTCCGGTGAACACAATAATAAGCACTGTGAAACAAGCATGACAAGACCTTGAAAAGCGTCAGAGGAAAGTAGCCTTACTTACTCTTCTAAAAGGCCTCATACTACCCGCAAGGCGGGACAAAAGCAAGACCGTACTTACGGCTTACGGAAAGCCAAAGCCCCAACACACCCATGATGCTAGACAACTCCAAGATAATCGACCCAAAAAGCGCCTCAACCTTAAAGAAGGGCCAAGCTTCGAAAGCCCGGAGCCCTCCTATGTGAACCCTGAAACCGCTAGGAGCCAAAGCGAAAACGCCTACACCCCCCAAACCCTACAACCTGCGACGAAGACCTCCAACTCTTCCCACAGAGAAGCCCTGGATCATGGATCCTTACAGCTCTGAAAAAGCCCAGAAACAAAAAAAAATGTCCCGCAAAGACACAAGTCTGAAATTCGCATGTATTAGTATTCCTCATGTAAAGGATCCCTGAATTGATCCTAAAAACCTTACACCTATGGATCCTACACCTTACACAAAACCCAAGACGACTATGAATCTTTGAAGATCTGCCATAATGTTTAGTCATCATTTGTTGTATCTATCATCATATTACTAAGAATCCCTAGGGCTCCAGTTACCTAAATAGTGGGTTACTAACCATAAGTTATGTACCCCAGTAACCTACTATTTAGGTAACTGGAGCCCTAGGGAATATTTATCGATCAATCCTCGGCAAGGTCGCCTCCTCTGCGCCTGAGCCAGCCGAGGCAAAGGCGCCTCTCGCGAAGGCGGCAGCTTTTTTTTTGAGGATCCGGCACCGCAGTCTGGGGGGTTTTGGGGGGTTTTAGGGTGTTGACGGTTTGAGACGGTTTAGGGTTTATAGGGCTTCTAGGGCTTATAGGGTTTAGGGTTAGGGAGGATTCACACGATTTGGGTTGAAGGGTTTAATTAAACCATACAGCGCTGTAGGGTTCTACGTGTCGGTGGAATAGGGGTTCTAATTCCACGGGTTTTCGAATTTTGGTTTGGGAACAACACAATCTACCCTTCTGAGGATTAGAGATGATAGTCTCCTTAAGACACAGATGTCCGTTTCTTCCTTTAGACCTACTTCGGACCAACACGTTCACAGCCGAAGGCGCAGCCGACGTCGACAGCTCCGCCGGTTGTGCCTTATCGCAACTTCCGGGGTTGCGAAAAAAACTTGCCCACTGTCAACTTATGCAGAAAATAAAGCCCTTAATTAAGCCCTTAATCCTTAAAGTGTTAAATCGCGAAAACCCTATGGCCCTAGACCCCCAAACCCGTAAGCCCAGCCCCTAAAACCCCAAAACCCAACCCCAAACCCACCGAAAGGGCACAACCTGCCTCCGCCGGCAACGAACCCTTCGTCTCCCGAGCTTGCTTTGAGCTGCGACTGTGTGGCCGGTTCAGATGAGGGGTTTATGGTGGGTTTCGGGTTTACCGAATCATTGTTCAGGGTGTATGGGGGGTTCAGGGTTAGGGTTTAGCTAGGGGTTTAGAAGTTGCCGGCACCTCAGTCCGTACTGAAACGGGCTAAAGCTTCACGTAAGTGTATGAACTTAACGGCTTGGTAGGTAGCTTCTAAAATGTTTGAGCGTAGAAGTTCCTACCACAACTACAAGCGATGAACCCCGCTTGGGAAGGGGAATTCTGCCCCCAAGAACAGAATCCAAACACAGAGAGCCAACAAAAAGCAACGCTGCCAGGCTCTGCAAACACATCGAAGCACCTCACACTTGTTCCTGGGTTTAGGGTTTAGGGTCTTTGGAATCCGCGTGATCCTTTTCCCTAAGTACTCTAAGGCTGGAAACAGGCCCGGAAGCCTTATTTAGCTCAGTCCCTGGACCTGTAAGAGTTCAATGAGCCCTATTGCACTACCTAAAACCCCCCCAAAGTAGGTAAAATCATGGCCCAAGATATAGAAGGCCATTATTCTACGTACTTTTGGGGTCCAGGTAGGGTTTAGGGTTTGGGACACGGCTTCGGATGTAAGGTTCAGAGAGTTGCGAGGCTCTTCTGCCCAAACATGAAACCACGAAGATCCCAAATTGCAAACGAGGCCCCCGACGTGAGAAAGGTGCCCAACGAGGCGGCTGCAGGGTGGTTTGTAAGTAGGGTTTAGGGTCCATGCCGCGTAAGGGCAGGCGAACCTTAAATCGCTTTGGCATCCTATTTCCAACCTTCAGCCCTAAACATTCAAAGCTTGAAATCCTAAGCCCCAAAAGTGCAACACACAGAAAACACCCGGAGCCCCCCCCCCCCCCCCCCACAATACTGTAGTTCATGGCTGTTGCTCGCTGTTTGAGACGTCCCCGCACATGCCTTGCGATTTTCTTGGTAGCCGACTCCCCGAACCGGGAGACTTCATCTGGCTTGTCCGAGCTGGATATCGCAAACCCGTGAACGCTGCCGATAGTGTCCATTGTAATTAGCTCCTTTTTCTGATTTAACCATGTTTACAGTTTGGCTCCGTTTGGCTCCTATAAGGTAACCGTACGTACAAGTTTATCCCAAAACCCTTTAATTTAAGGCCCTCGAACCAGACCGAGGCCTCGGGTTGGGGCTTAGAAAGGGAGTTTTTCTAGCGGAGTTCGTCGGCTTGTCTAGAGCATCTATGGGGGGACATAACAGGGCCCGTTTTTATATTCCTTAGGGTTGCCTTAAGATGATGTTTATCACTACAGCCCCAAACCCCCATTCTAGTTATGAGGCATTAAAAACAAAAACCTCTCTGCATTCTGTTGGGGCGGGTGTGTTCTTCAGACAGAGGGGCGCTTACTGATCTTACTGGGGCTCACCACATGAGGGACCCGACAACTTTGCGTTCTAGCTTGAAACTCCCACATTGACATGGAGAGGGGAGAGCTTTGCTGCGTTTAGGGGTGAGGTATTTAGAACTTCTTGCACACAGACAGGATCCCCTAGCACAGGTCCTGAATCTCAAAGGGGCCCGGACCCAGAGAAAATAAGTCCATATGCAATGAGCTCAATAGTAAGGTCTATCCCATTTCTGGAGAATCAGGCTCTCTGGGAAATCCCAAGATCCCCTACACTCTAAACCCCAAATCCCTAGCCTTAGCCATAGGCCCCTAGGTAGTTCCTTTTTGGGATTACCTTATAGGATTTCTACATGTAAACCATAAAGAAGGAACTGCTTAGGTGCCTATGGGTACGTCCCAACCTCCATCCTGCCTTTGGGGAGACTGGCTGCGGCACGTTCCTGGGGCGCCTCTCGACGCGCTGTTGCGGCGCAAGCTGAGGCTCTCTCTGGCTTGGAGAGGTGTTGCCATGTCATCCAGCGTCTTTTCAGTTAAGGAGAGATCTTGAATCTGAATGTTGCTACCTAGACTTCAGCATACTAGTTTTTGGAACTAGAGAATTTCTGAAAATAAGGTGTATTGGAAGAGCTTGGTTGACTATTCGGGGCCGCATTTCTCAGGGCTTCAAACATGGCCGTCTTTTGCCGGCTTGGTCGGTTCAGGTTTCTGATGCGATCCAAAAGAAGTAGTCGAAACGATTCGGTTCAGTCCGTTTAGAAACCCTAAACCCTAACAACGGCATGTCCGAGTGTGACTGCTGAAACCCTAACAACGCACAAAAACAAAAATAAAACTAACCCCTAAACCCTAGACCCAAACCCAAGGCCCTGGGCTACGCTGCCTTCCTTAGGGTCAAGGGTTTAGGGTTTAGGGTTTAGGATAGAATGCCTCCACAAGACAGCAGTGGAAGTTAGAGCAGCTTGATCATGATATTCACACATACGAGCATGAGATGAGGCAGCCGTCATGCACCACTATCCCTGCCACTCCCATCTACAGATGCAATGACTGGCCATGCGATCGTTCCAGATGATGCATCGTTGGGTCCTTGCCTGTCCGAATGGCCCCAATCATTGTCGGTGTGTCATCGTTGAAGATGAAACTATGTAGCAACTACCAATTTCCAGCCACAGGGTGATAGCAGGCCCTCTCGACTTGTCATAGAAAGATCGGCTGCTGCTTCTGCTACTGATGCTACTGCCGCTGCTACTGCTACTACCACTGAAACTGCTACTGGTACTGCCGCTGCTGCTGCCACTGCTACTGCTGCTGATCTTCATCGCGCTGATACTACGTAGTACTATAGTACTAATCAATACTTAGTACTGCTTCAACGACGACGACTTCTGCTACCATGGCTTCGACTACCGCTGCTACCACGAGTCTCGTTGAAGTCAGGCTCGGGGGGTCTGGAGCCGGAGCCCGACACCATGGATATGGTTGTTGATATAAGCCCTGCATTCCCCATAATATAAGGAATATGCCATAATTCCCATAGTTTAGGGTCCTTAAGGTCATGCAGGAATTAGATCATCAACAGTATCATTCCCTACCCCTAAACCTTAAACCCGACTGCTACCCCCCGCGCAGTCTGCTGTCTAAGCATTACGACTACCTGATTTGCTGCAGCTTTTACTGGACATGCTTAGATACACTTTGGAACAGATTGGTAGTTCTCTAAACTAGGGCCCCTTTTGAGGTCCCTTTTATAACGGTGCTGTACGAAATTGGGGACCTAGAAAAGGGGACCCCAACTTAGAGAACCACCCAGATGCCTCGTCGGCATGCCATGTCGCGGAAACCCGAAAGATCCCTCGCCCTCTAGAAGCCTCTGCCGCTGCCGAACCCTCAACCCTGGATGTAGTACCTCTAGTCTCCACTGTAGTTGTTGTTTGGTGTTACCTTGTTTTGGATCCTACATGAAAAAAGGAACAAACAATAAAGAAGGATTTGCATGGAGACCTCTAGGTATAACGGCTTTGCCGGCCTCGCCTTGCGCAGGCGACCTTTTCTGCAGCCGGAATTCAAATCGAATTACGTCCCGCTGAGGGCTTTGGCGCATGATGTATTCCAGAGTGATCACGAGGAGTCTAATAGGAGTTTTACAAGATCTGTGTCAACGAAAATTAACCTGGACACTAGCTCTCACAGGCCTTGTCCTTGCTTTCGTTTCAGCACGTTTGGGCCCCTTTGCTAGAACCGCTGCAGCTAGCCTTAAGAGCCTTGTAGTGAGGACGACTGCTGGAAGAATGGTTCGGCGTCGTTGTTTGGCATTAGCGGCGTTTGACTTCGGGTATCGGATGTGCAGTTGGTGCTGTTGTCAACGCAGCGATAGCCGTCCTCATGTTATCTGTTTCCGAGAAGTCGCAGCAGCGAAGCGAGAGAAACATGGGCGCTGGCAGACCCCGAGACCCTGAGCCAAACCCTAAAGCAGGGTGACATTTGCAGAAGCCGTTTACCCTTTGCTTCTCCACTCAAAGCTCCCCACCTTTACATTTACAGATGTCACTGCTTGGTATGGTCGGGATTCTTTGGTTTTTGCAGGCTAGCATTCCTTGGTGCCCCCCCCCCCCGATAGTATTTTTTTCGTTCTAATTACAATCCTAACATTTTCAGGCCTCCATGATGCCTCTATGCTGCTCAGGTTCAATAAACTTGTCAATCTACCATGATTATCATCACTGAGGTGACCGTGGGCCTAAACCACTCGCAGGCCGGCACACCCCCACAGGGACCAGAACACCGAACCCTAAGGCTGCATGTGCCTATATAGTATATACTTCGACCCTAAAGTACCTATATGGGAACCCCTTTAAGGCCTAAGTATATACTATATGGGTACATGGAGCCTTTGGGGAAGTAACAATGCACTGACCGGGGAGGAGGTCGCCTTGCCGCGGCCGGGCCGAGCTGGCGCAGCGGAAGTGTGGCAGGCGTATACAACCAGTACTCAGAGAGCCCCATACCCCTTAATTAAGGAATATACGCTAAATCATACTATTAAGGCCCCTATAATTTTTGGTCTATTCCTTATTTAAGGGGTATTGGGCTCGCTGGGTAGGCGATCAAAGAGCTGCGCCGCACAGCCCTTAAAGTTAAGGTATACCCCACGGCCTTCAAGCAAAAAAAGATAGCCGAGCTGAGTTTCGATCCTCAAGCCCTGGACTCTAGAGCGTCAGTTGGAGATCTGCCGTGCTTGCTTCGGCCCGCGATGCGGGAGCAAAAAAGCGTCGGTGTAGGTAAAACCCAAAACGCCCACCCCGCCCAAGACTCTTTGCTGTTTTTAGCTTGTTTCAATGAAATAAAACAAAGCCAGACCCAAAGCCACAAATCCCAAAACCCCGACCCCCTAAACCCTAATCCCCAAAACTCCAACCCCGAAACCCTAATCTCCAAAGCCTAATCCCGGGTGGGAAAAAAAAAGCCTAATCCCAATCCCTATTCCCAAAAACCCTAGTCCCCAAACCCTAATCCCAACACCACCGCCCGCCCAAAGCGAAGGTCAAGGCCCAAATCGTTCCATACAACCTGTCTTTGCACGACCGCCGGCTGCATCTCTGGGTCCGAAGCTCAGCAGTGGCATGATATAATATTGTATTAATGCATACAGGTAGATGTATAAAATTGTAGTAATTATTACTACAATTATGTATACATATACATATACATATACATGTATAAATACATACATACATGCATGCATGCATGCATGCATATATATATATATACACATACATATATATATATATGTGTGTGTGTGTGTGTTATACGCACATCTTATATAACACTATCTTTGTGGCTACTGAGGAACACGAGGCGGACTTTATTCAGCCAGGGTTTTGATTGTCAATTTCCGTTTACAGGGGCTTCATGTGAGGAGGTTTCATAATTGGAGGGAGGGTCTTGTAACAGACATCGTAATGCTTTTGGTTTGCATGGAAGGTTCATGGCTCAAATTGCCACGGGAGTCGGGGAAGCGTAAGAGGCTATGTTTCAGGCACTATGGGTATGGGCCTCGAGATGCTGTACAGTGAGCCGATTAAGCGCAGAGGACGAAACGCTAAAACCCTCAACCCAAAAGCCAACCAACGCCCGACACAAAATCCACTTGGCCAACCGGCGCATGATCCTGGACACGGCGACTTGCGCTCCAGGAGCCTCCCATGCGAAAAAAATCGATCCTCATCTTCATCGCCTTCTGGGTCCGCGAAGTCACCAGAGTGAAGGCAGTATGCGTAGACCTGATGACATGCCTCAGCCGGCCACCACACCCGGAATTTGACTTAAAGTACGGCCCCGTTGTCTTTCAGACGCTTTGCCGTCGCTTGCGAGGCAGCATGAAAGTCACCCATGATTGCTCGTCTCGTCCAGCCCAGGCGATTCAGGGGCTTACGACGCAGCAGTACCGGCACTCGCACACCCTCATCCCAATTGCTATGAAGTTTGGTTTTCCTCATCACCGCCGTTCCCAGTAACCAGTAGTTTTCGCAGTAGCAGTCGCCGGCGGAAATGTACGGTTTTCCATCGAGACCGCCAAAGCTGTCCCTGGACCGAGCCGCCGGAGCCTTTACATGCTGCAAAGCAGGATCTGTATGCCACAAAGACGACTCCACAAGCCACAAACCACACTCGTCCTAGCTAGGTGGGAGGCAACAAGATTGAACCCACGCCGATTTTTTGCCTGAGGTGAAGCCAGGCGTTTACATCTAATTGCGTAGTATTCTAGGAACCTGATCAAGAAAACCTGGGTCTTCACTAGGGTTCTTTAAATGAATGCGAATATATATATATATGGGCGCACCCC
>CAJNJA010018073.1:0-10730 GCA_905231915.1 Symbiodinium necroappetens | reverse complement strand
GATCTGGGCCCAGAGTCGGTGGCCCCGGTAGACAACCCCTGCACCTATGGTATAATATCTTTGGGGTTTAGGGTTAAGGGTTTGGGGTTTGGGGTTTAGGGTTTAGGGTAGTTATGAAATCTTTTGTGTTTAAGTACTGCGGTTGATGATATAAATCCTGCACTATCCATAATAAGGAATATACCATAATTCCCATAGTTTAGGGTCCTTAAAGGTGATGCAGGATTTCTATCATCAACAGTATCTTCTTTCGTGGGGGGTCCATGTGTATACTAGGTAGGTACATCGACCCTGAAGATGCAACTTAAGCCCAAGACTGCAAACAGCTCAAAGTAGGTAGCAGTTGTAGACTCTTTGTGTACTTGGAGTCTTGCCTCAAGGCTCAAGGTAAATCAACAGCCGAAGAGCACCCAACAGGCTTAGAAGACGAGTCCTTACAGCCCTAGGATGCAGCTTAAACCGTAAAGCATCAATCTAAACCCTAAGCCCTAAATCCGAACCCATCCCTTTGAGTCCGGCACCGTCTCGTCTTCCAGGCCACGAGGGAACTGTGACAGGCTCCTGTCGGCTTCTCCGGCGAAAATGAGGGTAGGGTGTAGGATTTCGGGTTTAGGGTTTAGGGTTTTTTGGTGTAGGATTCGGGGCTTAGGAAATGTAATGGTTGCGGCTTAACGCTTGGGTGTTATGGCTTTCGCCCAGTGGGGTTCTGGCTTGACAGAGCGGTTTAACGCTAGCAACGTACCTGGGTCGTGGGAACCCCTTTGATGTATGTACCAAATAAGGTTTATGGGTTAGGGCTTAGGGGTTTCGGGTTTAGGATGTCTGGAGCAATTTGGGTACATATACTTTAGCCATACTACGTATGTGCATTAGGGTGAGAGTATCTACTATGCGACTATGCGGTACATAGGTTACGTAGCAAGCACGTATTGTCTTATCCTAGTCAAAACCCTATAAACCCTGCACCTGGGGATTTGGCGACACGTAGGATATATGGTGGCCAGGCTTCCAAGCGACTCTGCGCCTAGGGCTGGGTTAGGACTCCAGCTAGAGTTCTGCCTATACGGCTTAGGGTTTAGGGTCTAGGGTCGAGGGTTTAGGGTTTGGGGTCTAGGGTCTAGGCTTTAGGGTGACTCCTGCCTATACGGCTGAGGGCTTTGCGATTTAGAGCTTAGCGCCCAAAAGCCTTGTTTTGCTGCTGTGCCAACCAGCAAAATAGGCTGACCCCAAGAGTCTTCGTCGTTCCGAGCATGATGTCAGAGATGTTAAAGACTTCTGGGCATACCAGAATCGAAGGGATTAGGGCGTGGGGGACAAGGATTAGGGATACGATGCCTTGTGCGTCTAAAGCTTCGGGACCCAAAGGGCTAATCCATCTATGCAGACAGTATACACTTTGGCACGACAGTACCTACATAAAAACCCCTTCAAGCCCCATGTACACATTTTATTGGTGCAAGGGCCCCATGAGAGGGTTTTGTCAATCCTATAGAGCCCTAGATAATTGAAGCCCACAGTAACAGTAATACAAGAACCCATTATATCGTGCACGATGGTTCAGTCGTCGGTCCTTAACCCAGAAGCCCTTCAAGCGTAAACCCCTAAACCCCAAATCCCAAAAGAGGCATGGCTTCAAGAGTGAAACAACACTTCAACCGGCCAGCAGAGGGGATTTCATAATCAGATCAAAGTTTTGAGGGATATTCTGCAACTAATGTAACGGCCTTGATAATTAGAGTAGGGTTTGGGATATACTCTACTATATGACTATGAAAAAAAGGAACCCCCATAAAAGTAAAAGACAAACATGGTATCGGAAAATATTTAGGCTCCTATAGTACAATGAGCCCTCTGGACTTGAGTTTGTTTAATCCGCAACACACAGTTTAGGGTTTAGGATTTATAGGCAACCCTGACGCAACAAACTTAGAGCCAAAAGCCCTGAGCTGTCGACGCGCAACCCTTGACCCTACAGCCTACCTAGGTTCCCCAGTAGCCCCTTAATGATAGGGGTACCCTTTTCCCTACTATTCGGTTTGAATAAGGGGACCCAAAAGAAAAAGGGCAAAAGGGTACTACTGGGGAACCTAGCTACTCATGGTTCGGATTTGCAGCTCTAGCCCCTCCGAACTCTCAAAACTGATCAACAGAGTGTCCTCAAAAATTAGAATAAGGTTCGGGTGGTCTCTTTGCGAGGTCTATTTGCCAATTATTCCGACCCTTATAATACACAACCAAGACTGGCCCGTTAAAGCCCTTTCAAACATATTCGTACATAAGATCCTCTTAAGCCCAATAAGGAAAACATATAAAATGTCCCGAAAGCCTACCTAGCAACGGTTTTGAGCTCTACGGTTCATGATATACACCCTGCCTTACCCAATAATAAGAGCTATACCGTAATTCCCATAGTTTAGGGTCCTTAAGGTAATGCAGGATTAACCCTAAACCCTTATAAACCCTAAATTCCCCTAAACCCTAAACCCTAAACCGTCACCAACAGCATTGGTAACCTGGGGCTCCCCGCATAGAATCCTCTGCGGCGGATGCAGCAATCAGCCTTTCGCATGCTGAGCCGGGCGTGGGAAGCTCCGATATGGTAGTAATAATACGTACTGCTGATGATGGAAATCCTGCACTACCGTAAGGTCCCTGAACTGTGGGAACTATGGTATATTCCTTATTATGGGTAATGCAGGATTTATATCATCAACAGTAGTTACTTGAAGCTTAATAGTGACAACAATCATAGTACTAGCGGGTATCAAGAGCAAAGCAGAGACAGTATCATCACAATAGAGTGATAGGGAGGAACATGAGTTTAATAACATGAGCAATCATAGTGTGCACTAAGCGCAATACGAAGATAACAATGTTTGATGCATTGGGATGATATACATGCAATTGCATATGTACACACATCTACAAGCTGAACGCGAAACCCTGTTTTCCCTGTTTTGAAGTTACCACACCCTAAAGGTCCATGTACCCAAATAGTATATACCTTGGCCTTAAAGTAGTCCCTATATAGGTACTTTGGGGCCAAAGTATAAGTAACACTATTTGGGTACATGGGCCCTTAGAGACAGTGAATTTGGGACTTTGCGAAAAATAAGGGGGACCTTATTGTGGGTCCTTAAATAAGGATCCGACCATTTAGGGTACTATATTAGGGTCCCCTATTTGCGGAAACCGCCCATTTTTGTACCACCGCAATCTCTACCCAGTGCGACTCGGCTTCGCGCGTGTCTTCGCTCTCAACGTCGACCTTCTCCGAACCTCGGGCTGCCCACTAAGGTTTAGGTTTTAATTAAAGGAAACTACAGGTGGGGAGTTTAGGGTACATAGGGTTGCTATGAGGCTTCTATAAAGGTATATAGACCTTCTATAAGGCTCCTATAACGGTAGCTACCCACCTGAAAATGTCCTAGATTCAAGGTTTAGGGATAGGGTTTAAGATTTAATCATACGGTTTAGAGATGTTAAGAGATCGGGTTGTGTGGGAATCGTGAACCGGGGAATCCGAAACCTTAAATCCTAAACGTCAAACCCCATCGCTATCCCTAAACCCAAGCCCGAAAGCCTGAAGCCGACGTCCCAAACTCGGGTTTAGGGTTTAAGGTTTAGGCTTTAGGGTTTAGGCTTTAGGGTATAGGGTTTAGGCTTTAGGGTTTAGGCTTTAGGGTTTAGGGAACCTGCAATGTGAAAAGGCCATGCCTTATCTCGTAGGCTGAGCCCGGCGCGTTCGATGATCAAGGTGTGGCGGTAGGACTCATCGATCTGCGTTTGGGGGACGTGCTGAGATTCAGCGGTTTCAGGGACTGCTTTTGATGGGCACTTGGGTTGTAGGAGTCACTCGCATCACTAGAGACATTTAAATGTTGGTTTGGGCTTAGGGTGTACATCCCAAAAAAAGGGGGCAGGACCCTTAGAGGAGGGTTTTAGGGGGTTCTGTGCGGATCGGGCCTTTTTTCAAAGCATGGCAATGTGCACCGTCGTAACAAGCTCGTCTTCGGGTTTAGGGTTTAGGGGTTTAGGTTTTAGGGGTTTAGGGTTTAGGGTTTAGGGGTTGAGGATTTCAGGGTTTAGGGGTTTAGGGGATTAGGGTTTAGGGTTTGGGGTTAAGGGTCTAGGGAGTCTAGGGGTGTAGGGTTTAAGGATTTAAGATCAAAGCCAGGCCCGAACACGGCTGAGGCATCTTTCACACCAACCTGTCACACCCGCACTGATTATCTGAGCATACTCGTACCAAACTTCGGTTTAGCCTCAATACCAGCAATGGCATTAGAAGCATTTTCCTCATTTAAACGCTTGAATACTCTCTCCTGGGCGAATTCATAGATCATCTGCACGAATCCGTAAATACTAAAGTTCTCTTGGGCTAGTAAGACTAGTGACTGCAGCAACAAGAAATAACAGGATCAGTCATATCAGCAGTGGTCTTTATGCTGCCGATACGAATGTAAGCACTGCCTAAATCCTGAACCCTGCCTGGACCACCCTGTAATGTGGGTCTCATTTCTGGTGGCATCATGGCATCATGGTTAAGCTACTAAGAAAGACACTAACATACAGCGTCAAAAAAGACCGCTATGTTGGAGAGTGTCTAAGTAAAACCTACCTAGAGGGTCCGAGTACCCAAATAGTAAGGTTCCAGGTCCCCAAATCCATACCCTGAGTGGTTTTTGGACCTTGAAACCCTACTATTTGGGTACTTGGACCCTTTAGGGCTAAACCCCCGAGAGACCGTAAACCTTAAACCCTAAACCCCCTAATCCCTAAACCCTAAACCCCCTAACCCCCCCCACAGACCGTAAACCCCAACAGCCCCAACAAAGAACCCGGAGCCTGGCTCTGCAGTAGCCCCCAAATAAACGTGTTTAAAGAACTACCCCTAACCCTAAGGCTCTAAGGACTCATATTTTAAGGCTTTTGGGCCCAAAGACCATACTATATAAGGCGTTTGGGCTATTTTGAGCCTTAGGGTAAGGGTCCATGTATCCATATGAGTATACTTTGGCCCTAACATACCCATATAGGGACTACTTTAAGGCCTAAGTATATCTATTTGGGCACATGGACCCTTAGGGTACCGTAGTCTCCATCGTAGTTCCTGTTTGAGGTTACCTTATAGGATCCTAATTATGAAACTGGTTAAACCCAAAAAAGGAACTAACATGGAGACTGTAGCTCTACTAGAAAGACACCATAACTCCCTAAACCCTAAACCGGTAAACCCTAAAGCCTAAACCCTAAACCCCTAAACCCTAAACCCTAACCCCTAAACCCTAAACCCCTAAACCCTAAACCCTACATCCCAGCATCTCGTTGATTTTGGGTCCCCGAGGGTAGCTTTGCGGCGACTCCAGACGCGTGGTTTGTGGCCCACCTGCACCAGAATTTGAAGTGGGTGTAGGGTTTATAAGGCTTAGGGTTTAGAGTTTAGGATTTAGGGTTTGCAAGTTTGGGTTTAGGGTGTTTAGGACTACTTTACAGTCCAGGGCTCAAGAACCCTAGAATAGGGCATGAAAAGTACACTACGAGGGTTTTGCAGGGCTCAAGTCGGGGTTTAGGGTGGTGTTTGATTGAAGAGCTTAAGGTCTGCGGCTCAAGCTGAAAAGTTGAGGGGTGTCGGTGTATGAACTACGGCTTGGGATTACGGAAAGCTATCAGGGTTGATAGAATCTAGCGTTTACGATGTACTACTGAGGCCTTGACCCCAACGGACCAGGCACCAAAAATAAAGGAACTTTGGTTTCGCGGTATCTGTAGCGAGTTTATGTCAGACGGTAACCCCCAAACTCACTCGAACTGCCTCAAGTACTTGGAGGGTCGTAGGACTTATTACCTAGGCAATAAGTAGACTTATAAGTATTCTGCAAGGGATCTTAATTGGGGTTATCTCTGAAATAAGTACTTACTAAGTCTCCCGACCCCACAAAGTTCCTGTTTCGGACGGAACGTCCAACATCGACCTCGAAAACACAAAGTGCAACACTCAACATCCAAGCCCTATATACCCTAAACCCTAAACCTTATACCCTAATCCCTATACCCTAAACCCTATACCCTAAACCCTAACATAAGCCCTCAACACACGTCAAAACCCCGCAAAACTTTTACTAGCTCCGGGGTTCCCTTTAGGGTTTACTATAGTCTCCATTGTAGTTCCATTTTTGGGGGTTACTTTTTGGGATCCTTAGTATAGATTTGCTTAAAACAACAAAAGGAACTACAATGGAGACTATAGGTAGAGTTTAGGGTTTGGGGGTTGGAGCCTGGGATTCTGGTTAAGACATCTGGCTGCACCACATCGAGCTAGTGAGCAAATCTTGTCGAACATCCAGAAACCTACGACTCCAACCCTAAGGCTCAAAATAGCCCAAACGCCTTATATAGTATGGTCTTTGGGCCCAAAAGCCTTAAAATATGAGTCCTTAGAGCCTTAGGGTAAAGAGTCTCAAACTTCAGACGTCGACAAGCAAACTAATTAGATATGCAATTGAGTCAATTCAATTGAGCTTACTCTTGGACTGTCGAGTTCTGGAGTTTTCAACACTTCGCGTCGTGGGCGCGAACACTGATTAAGAGTAAGCTGCTACCCATAGGCCCCTAAGTAGTTCCTTTTTATGGCTTAGGATTAAGGTAATCCTATGAAGGAACTACTTAGGGGCCCATGGGTAACTTGGTTTGCAATTTGCAAATATTGGCATCCTGAACGTGTTTCTGCTACTACTGAGTTTCAGACAAATGTGATTATGTAACTGGCTAACTGGGTTGAAGTGATGCTACGGGCTCTGTCCGCAAAACATCGAGAGTCTCCACCCATTCCAGCATGACGACAAGGATTGCCAAGGATAATAAGCCATGCTTGGCATCAGTGGCTTTAGCTTTAACTTGAAGCTAATGACATGAAGCAGCTGTAGTATTCGCATCTATCAATGCACGGTGTCAGGGTTTCAGCTTGAAGCACATATGCCATTGCTGCCATGGATGTTCGGAACATACCATTGATGTGGATGCTGTCAAGGTGGAGCATGTCGTTGCGAGTGATACTTCCGGATTCATGCCATCTGCAACGTGCTTATGACAGCAACCTTCCCTCGAGTTCAAGTGATGTTGAGGGATCAGCGCAAGGCCATGGGCCTGCAGCAGACCCCATCTCACAATGGCAGTCGGGTAACCCTGACCTCGAGCTAACTCTACCTTTCAAATCGGTGAATCGACGCTAGCACAGGGTTCACCTGCACGCCCAGCGCATCCATCCGGATACACCTGCCGTGTCTTTTAGACAAGAAGCACCGCGAAACCACAAGGCCCAAGCACCTATATATGTATGCACATATATAAGTTGATATATTGGGGGTTGACAATATCTATACACACACATATATATATATATGTAGATGTATATCTACACATACATACCTTTTCTATGTGTACATACATACCATGTAAAACAGATAGATAGGTAGAGACGCGAAAATACGTTTGACAGGAATTGCTTCCATGCCGTGGTACTGCTACAGTCACGGCTGGCTCAAGAAATCCTACCCCCAAGGCCCCCAAGCGGCTCCGATGAATGAAGCTAACCCAAAGAAATCCCATTTAGGGTTTAACGTTTAGGGTTTAGGGATGGAATGAAGCTAACCCAAAGATGTCCTATTTAGGGTTTAGGGTCAAGGGTTTAGGGTCAGTGAAGCTAACCCAAAGAAATCCTATTTAGAGCTGAAAGGGTCTAGGGTTTAGGGTTTGAATGAAGCTAACCCAAAGAAATCCTAGGGTTCGGGGTCCAGGGTTCAGGGTGCCGATCATGTCCTTTTGCCCTTGGGGAAAGCCCACATCGCAATCAAAAGCTTCTGGCCCTTGAGCTACCTTTCACCAGAGTCTGCCTTGAAACCCCAAAACCCTATAACATACGCATTTTGGGATTATAGGGTTTAGGGTTTATATAGTTTGCCCTACCCGATAACCTACGCATTTTAGGGCTTAAGTATTAAGGTTTAGGGTTTAGTTTGCCCTCATAATTAAACTCTAAACCCCAAAGCCTAAACATTTTAGGTTTCGGGTTTACCTAGGGGACTCCGGGGTTGTATAACGAAAAATGAGGGCTTGCGCGCGAACGATTTGACAGTACTACAAGACGGTTTAGGGCTATGGGTTTAGGGTGTAGGGCTCAGGGTTTAGGGCGTAGGGTTTAGGCTTTAGGGTTTAGGGCTTCGGCTTTAGGGTTTAAGGCTTAGGGTTTATGGTTCTGTACCTGTGAGACCAGCACGACGAAACACTCCGCAACCGTTGAGGGCGTCGGGTTTGGGGCGTGAGGCTTTAGGACCAAGTCTGGGGCTCAGTACAAAACCCTGTCAACCCGTGTACCTCCGTATGACAAACTAAGACGCCGACCATTCGCCCGACCTTGCGGAATCGCCCTGTCGTTCTGCTCCTGTCGGGTGTCAGATAGCTTTTCTTTAGAGTTTGGGCTTAAGGTTTAGGGTTTTGGGAAGGATTGGGTAAAGTTTGGGTTTTGTCGGGTTGTAGAGGTGAGGATTGGGTTCAGGGTTGATAGGGTGTGGGTGGCCGCTCTGCGGTAGAGGGTTTATAGAGCTATTCTTAGTAACCTCTGAACAGAGGGATCAATGCCAAATCGGGTACTTCGGACCGTCATGGGAGCCATTTCCAAGACGCTATGGACAACGCCTAGACAAACCGCACAAGTTCTGGAAGAGCCTTGTTCAATCATGCTCTTACTCGTAGCCCTAGCCCATGAACCCAAAACCAAAAAAGCTAACCCTAAACCCTAAATTATAGTAACCCACACAAGGCATCCAAAACCCCCATAATTCCCAAGGTTCCCAAACCGTGAACCCAAATCCCGACCCTCAACCCTAATTCTAAAGCTTTAGGGCTTAGTATTTAGGGGTTTTGGGATTAGGGTTAACCAGAATCTTGCAGAAGCCTTTACATTCAAGGAGCCCGCAGAGAAACCACACCCCCCAAACGCTTCCACAGGACCCGTTTGTCAGGTCCAAAAAAAATATATATATATATGTGTTTATATATATATATATGGGGGGGCCTTGATTGTTAGACTAGCGGTCTGGGGCAACTTCTACTACACTTGCGGAGGGACCAGGCACTAAAGGCCTCGACTGATACTATAAATCTATGGACTACACATGACTATATGATAAGAAGATTAGATTTCTTATCGAAACCGTGAACCCCAAACCCTATCTAGGCTTCCATGCTAGGCAACCAAAGGCCTCGGATCAAATCCCATAATCCCGGTATGGAACCCTTCTAGATCCCTGTAAGGATCCCTTCAAAAGCCCCTTTGGGGGCTTACTATATAAGTCCCCCGACCCTCCAAGAAGGCCTCGGAGCAACGGGTCGAAAGGGAGGCCGTCCTAAACCCTAAACCTCATGTAGGCTTCTATGCCCTAAAACCCTAAACCCTAAACCCCTAAACCCTAAATCCCTACATCCCTAAACCCTAAACCCCTAAACCCTAAACCCCTAAACCATAAACCCTAAACCCCTATATACCCTAAACCATAAATCCCTAAATCCCCTAAACCCTAAACCCCTAAACCCCTAAACCCTAAACTTTCTAAACCCTATACCCTAAACCCCTAAACCCTGAATCCCTAAATGCACTTTGCACTTTGCACGTCGGAAGTCTCAATAGAGGCTGTGCAGCCTCATTGAGGCGATTCCAGAAAAAGCAGAATAGTCGGCAGCGTGAGATGCAGGAAGTTGTCTTTCAAACTCCAGAACATGGTTCGCGGCCGTTGGAATTAAGAGTGGGAGGCGCTCAGTTGGTCAAAGGACAGCCGGACAGCCATCATCAGGCATCCACGTCCAGGCACAAAACCACAAGCCTGGACAGTCCGCCTTAAGGCTCGCAAGCTTTCCAATCTAGGGGCCTTAATAATTAGAATAGGGTTTTGAGGTATACTGTAGCATACCCTAAACCCCTAAACCCTAACCCCCAAACCCCTGAATCCCTAAACCCTAAACCACTAAACCCCTAAACCCTAAACCCCTAAACCCCTAAACCCTATATACCCTAAACCCTAAACTTAAATCCCTTTTTTACGCAAAACCCTAAATCCTAGAGCCCTAGAGGCCTCGGAGCAAGGGGCCGAAAGAGAAGCCATCCGGCCGCAGCCCTCCGGAGAGAAGGCGATTCAGCCCAGCCTCTCTCGGGAGCTCGGGGCTTCCCCGGAGCTCCGGGGTTTTAGGGTTTGGGGTTTTAGGGTTTAGGGTTTGGGGTTTTAGGTTTTAGGGTTGAGGGTTTTAGGGTTTACGGTTTGGGATTGTAGGGTTTAGGGTTTAGGGTTTAGGGGCTTCGGGTTTAGGGTTCCCAGGCCTTCCGGTAGATGTCTTAAGGAATAGAGCTTAAAGTATAGTAGGATCGCCTATTTATGCATTAAGGAAGGTCTATGCCTTAAGGAATAGGCCTTAAATTCGCCTCGGCCCCGGCCGAAGCGGTCAGAGGTTCCTATTCGGATTCCCTCATTCCCCACCTCTTAATCCCCTCCCCAGTGACCCCCCTCCCGCCCCCTCCTCCCCCCCTCCCCCTTGCCCCCCTCCCCCCCCACACAAGCATGCCTATGTTTCCATCCTCCCCCTTACAAGAAGACATTGATCGGAACGGGGCAGCCCGCTTATGCGCCCCAGATGTGCGCGACTACTCGGAACTGGGGTCGCATTAGATTTATGTAACTTAT
>CAJNJA010018072.1:0-10730 GCA_905231915.1 Symbiodinium necroappetens | reverse complement strand
ATAGAAAAAAGAAAAAAATTCCTATAAATTATAGAGATATTCAATAAATATATAGAAATGTATAATTACAAATTAATTAATTATATTTTTTTCAGATATCTAATTTTTTTGTAGAAATCCTATAAATAAATTTCTTTCAAATAATCCCTATAACCAATATTTATGCCAAAATATATTATAAAATCTTTTTAGATTACAAAAAATTCTTTTAATAACTATTTTAGATAATATCCGAATATTTTAAAATAGACTTAAATTTTAAATTATCGGATATCTGGAAAGATTTATATTCAAATAATATTAAATCGAAATTAAATTTATTAAATAAAAATATTAATATTTAATCATAGCTTATTTAATAATGTTAAAAATGGCTTGAAAAATAAAATAAATTTTCTCTGTATTAATCATAGTATCACTTCGACCATATCCACACTCTCATATAACGATTTCTATAAAATCTCCACGCCCTCACGATTCCTCCTCGCCGTTCGCTCAACGACACTCCCCTCAAACTCGCCCTCGCCCACCATTCCGTAATTCCGTGACCTCCATGCCTGCCACTCCCCACACGCCCCCCCCACCCCATCCGCAACACTCCCTCGTAAACTCCCCAACTGCGAGCGTTCACTGCACTTCGCCGAGACCCACTCCAAACGCATGCATGCGGCCTTCAATCCGCGACGCTCCCTACATGTACGACGCGCACGCCATCGAATATCCCGCCATTCCACGACACTCTCCTCACTCCCCCTACGACATACAGTACACGCCCTCGCCCTCGCACGCACTCCCCACGACATTCACGCCCCCTCACCCGCCACTCCAATACTCACCTCGACTCGCCCTCGCCCACCACTCCGCGATACTCTCCACAACACACACCCTCGCCCGCCACCCCGCAACACTCCCCTCAAACTCGCTCTCGCCGATCTCTCCACGACATTCCCAACGACACATTGGGACTTCCGTATTTGCGTACCGCTATGTACCGCTGGCTGTCCTGCAGTATAGAATAAATAAACTAAACCTATAATTGATTATTTAATTATAGAACTGTTTTCATAATGCAAGGTTTCGAGATATTTACGAATTAAATTTCAACCTATAGGCTTTGGGGTGCCTTCGAAAGGCATCTCTTCAGAGGTTTCCCAAGCGATTGAAATTATAACTGATTGTGCAACTTTAGAAAACGATCGATTAAATTCAAACGATCGGGATTTCACAGGAATGAATTGGAACATCTCATTACTGCTGCGGCAAATCCAAAACCTGAGCCGGGGGACCTGCTTTATTCAAAGTAGCATAAACATGAAGCTAGAACTATCCCTGAAACTCGGCAGGCCTCGACACCGAACGGCTAAGGGTTGGGAGATGCGGGTTTTGGAACTCGTCGCACTGTTGCCGTGATGCGTAATTTTTTGCCTGAATTGGCTCTTGCTTCGGAGCTTCAAGGAGAGAGAAGTAAGTGATAACATGAGGCACACACCAAAACCGAAGTCGAAAGGTCCTAGCCTCCTTGACACAACGCCAGCGGAAGCTGATTCTCGATCGGAATTCCAGGCCAGGAAAACAAGGTCAACGCTTCGGCTTCCGTAGCTGCGGAAGAACATAGAAAATCTGAAACCATCGTCTTGCAAGAGATATGTCCATGATGTCACCACGTGTCTTGCATATTAGTGTGCCGTAGACTTACAACACAACTGGTAAAGAGCATGCAATGCGTCCCACAGTCTATCAAGCCTTACGACAAAACAACAAGTGTGCGACGCAATGGGTCCAATAAATTAAAGAATGACATGTGATCTTCGGTAGAGATAATGAAATGATAACGTGGAAGAGACCCTTCTGAATTGGCCCTCTCTGTCCTTGGTAACGCAAACTGATCTATAATTTCATATATCAGCCATTTTTTTGACGGATGTTCTGAATAGTCTCGTTGCCGGCAGTCCTATAGAATCTCCTTCTATGGTATGAAGGAAGTGTCGAGTTGAGTTGTTGTGCCGGGTGTTACCAGGATGAACGCCTGCAGTATCGCCAGCAGTGGACTCGCAATCCATGAGCACAAAGACGCTGGAGAAACATTCGCAGTAATCCTTATTCTGAGTATCTATGTAAAATGAAACCGCCAATCTTCTGCAGCCCTTGACCGCAACGTCTTAACCTGCTGCGCAAATCTGAGGACGATTTACAGATCTGAGCGCCCTTCACTGATGTGAGACAAAAGAGTCTTGCAAATTGTTGCGTGCGCGAGTTGCAACTTTATGGTTTTTTCTCGCCGAGAAACATGAACTTCTCAGACGCACGTGGTAGCGGAGGACAATGCACTGTATGCACGAGAGAAATCCGTCAGTTTGTGGCTGCCGGGGGGATGCGTCCGGGATGCAGGGAGGTGAGCCTGACCATTGCAACTCCGCGCGGTAGCATGCACCTGTACGTGGGCGCATTAGTCCGACCAGAATGTCCTACAAGTAGTCAAGTCTCTCGGACTCATGCTTTGATCAAAATTTGTGACACCTTCGTTGCAAACTCTCGGATGTTGCCCACCTGAGCTGCACGGATGCTGAAGGCAGCGCAAATCATGCATCACTTTTCACTTGTCTGCTCGAAGTATTAGCAGACACATGTCTGCATGTTAATGCTCTACTCCTGCTTCTCTTTCTCGCTCGCTCTCGTTCGGGCTCTGCTTTAACAGTTAGTCAGAGGAGAAACCCGTGATGTGTACCTGGTGGAACCAGATCACAATGTGCAAATACAGGAGCGACAGCAGTTCACGATTGCCAAACCAGCCCCACTAGCGAGCCCATGTGATAAAATAGTCAGATAATCTCACCCCAGAACCTATAGCTCTAGGCCCTCCAACCGTTCGGAATTATGTAAAGCCGTGATACAATCATCTCCTCTGCCTTGCAGAACCACTCATACTGCCGCGCCAGCCTGCTGATTGATGTGGCCGACAGAGGTCTGCGGCTTGAGCTTCTGTGTCCCCGACGGCACACAATCGTGTCCGACTTACAAAACGCCGTGGGATGGAAACCACTTCCCCATTGGGAATCATCGGCTTTGGCGAAGGCTCTAACAAATCAGAACACAACACAGCATGACACCACGCCTGGATGCTGTGGGGGCGGCAGTGACTGTGAGAGCCAACCGCACTGGGCCTGCGCAGGGACACTGTCACTGCGAGGAGGTCAAGTCAGTTCACCCTTACGGTTTGTTATTGCCAACGTGCACAGGTTTCTTTCCCAAGTCCTTCTGTCGGCACTCCTCCGTGGCACCAGTCACTAGTGGCACCAGTGCGGAAGAAGGAGGGACGGGGTCTCTCTAAGTACATCGGGCGACAGACATCCCGCGATCCTTAGCATACATGATGCCTGCCGCCTGCCGAAACATTCAATCAACTCCCGCCCCCCACGTGTCGGACTTGAAGCATGAGTGTGATGCAGATGTTCGTGACATCACCGGCGCCTAAGACTTCAGCCGCTCCCAATGCTGCAGCAGCATAGCCCAGCTGACTTCCAGCGCCTCGAATTCTGGTTTGAGCATATTGAGCGGTGTAGTACCAAGACTAGCCGAGGTCCTACCGCCGCAACCAGTCAATGCTCAAAGAATTCGAAAAGTCTGCAGAGTTCCAACCAGGCCGGCTAAGGAGTCCGCCAACTCTCTGCTGGATCTCCTGCATGCTGCGGTTTAGATTGAAATTTCCATAGGCTGCTGCGAACAAGGACGAGGGCGCAGAAACCTTGTTTTCTTCGATCAGGAACAGCTAAGGCGTTGAAACGCGCCGCTCAGATTCAAACAAACCTACATACATGAACGTACATGCATGGCCGATCATGTGTTGAAGCAGGCTTTGAGGCTTACGGAATCCAAGATGCATGCCTTCAGTGCCCCTGTGGAGAAGGGAGGCATGTAAACTATGTAAACTCATTCGGAGGCATGCGATGAGCTGCGTGTCGGCCGCCGGCGGCCCCGGATCCATCGCAGAATGAGAGACGCAAGTAGGCTGCAGGTCAAAGGGCCACAGCATGGTGCACAGCATTTTTGTAGCAACTTGGACTGCAGCAAAATCAAAATGCCTGTACATGTATTGGCTTTCACCAGTCACCTTTCGCCCTGTGCCTGCAGGGCCTGCTTGACAAAGCTGGTTTCGGGCCCGTTGTGGGCTAGACTTTGCGGCTGGAGCATGATATTCACATAACTAACAACTCGGACGTGCAGAAGAGCGAAGTGGAGAGGCGATGATGCTCATGATGCTGGCCCCATGGGCTCTACGGAAGGCTCCAACCCTTCTTCCTGCGCAAACCCTGTCAGAGCACTGCCAACATCTCCCAGCAATGCTTGTACACCTGCACGTGCTCACGCTGAGCGGGGTATGGTTCTGTGGCCACAGTGGCAGTCTTTGACCCGAGCAGCCTCAACTGCACGACACGGCGCACGATGATTTGTTGTGGCTGCTAGTGTAGTGCGACTGGCAGGCTTAGACGGAATCCCCTACTGCGCGAGCAAGGCAGCACCTCAACAGCTCGACTTCCGGGCAAGTTCCTCTCTGGGCCTTAGACCTTTGATGTACACTGCAATGGAGCCGTTCTGGGAAGAGAGTGGAAGCATGCCACCCGCACTCCTCTGGAAGCATCTGGAGAAGGCTGGTGTTGAAGTAGAAGAGAAAATACAGCGAACCCAGGGTTGACACCCAAACCTGGGCATGTCAGTAAGGAGCAGGGCTAGAGATGGCCAGAGGGCATTTTGCTCGTGAAGGCGAACTTTAGCAAACTTTAGCATATTCGCCTTGCCAATGCTGCATGCCAGCCAGCGACCGGTCACATCGGAAAAACCTATTGAGCCGGTCCAAACAGACGACGCTGCAGGACTACCGTGAACACACAACAGAACTCTGCTCGACTCTGTGTACCCGACCCGGATGACCCTCAAAGCTTGCACTCGTCTCATGACTGCCAGCTGAGGGACCACGAAGTGGAAGACAAGCGCTGGCAAGCCGTAGCGATTCCTTGCGAATGAGAGTGACTTCCACTACCGGGTACCAAGTTGGAAAAACTGATGGCTGGTTGGGTATGCATGCGAGTGCCGTCGCAGGAACAGCTGCCAATGCTTCGGGCTGCAAGTCTCGCTGCGAGCTCTGTCACAAGTGCAATATTGCAACACCAAAGACCCTCTGAAATGCAAATCTCTGCGGCAAGGGGCAAGATCTCTGGGATGCTCATGTGCTCCTCAAGTTTGGCTTCCACATTCCTGCACCACTCGGGTCTGCATACGTGGAAGGTCCATTCGGCACGACACGAAGACACATGCAGCTGAGGATCGACGTTGTTGTGTCTCTGGCCTCCCACGGCTTGGAAGACTCATACCTGCGGCAATGAAGCTAGAACTGCATGGCACGGCAGTGTAACAAGATGCTTGGAACATCGTGGAACAACGATCGTTTACAGGTGTGTGAGTACACAACTCTGCAGTCAAAGCCCTGGTGGCCTCGTCGTTTGCTTGGTGGCAGATTGCGGCTGCGGCCTGCAGGCGAGACTGCAGTGACGAGGAAGCGAGCGAGCGCAGAGATCGTGAGCTCGAAGTTTTGGAATGGCCGATGCTTTCACAGGGACTGTTCACTCAGCCAAAAATACTTATAGATTGCAATTGGCATGGAATTCCTGCAGAGCAGAGTCTCTTTCATGAGGTCCACAGTGCAAGTCCCGATTGCTCCCCGAAGCCGGCCATGGAAGGCCGACGAAGGCCGACCCAAAGGCATTGTAGAGTACCACGAGAGCGCTCAATGCGATGATGCCAGACAGGCAGCCTGGACTGCATCTTGCAGCAAGGGATGGACTGGGAGTGGTGGGAGAAGCTCTCACACAAGGCCCTGATTCGGTGTCGCCGCTTCCATGCCGAGCTTTGGCAATTTGGTTCTCACGGCTCCGTGCAGACAGGGGGCTACGCTGCCGCCGTCGGAAAAATCCCGCCATGACGGGCGAATGAAGGCTTCAGTTTTGCTGAAGCGTTAAAGTTAAAAAGCCTCGGGCCAGACGCACAGCCGAAGACAGCAGGCAGGAGCACCCATCCGGAAAGTTGTCCGGAAACCAAGCAAACCACCAGTGACGGTATTTGGTTGGATCAACCAGCAGGCTAGAGAATGATGGCTGGACAATCCCCACCCCAAACCACCAACAGAGAACATGAAGCCCGAATCGAGAGCACTTGAGTCACGTGCCCATGAGCTGCTGGCAGCTTCTTGCCACATGAAAAAGAAACTACATATTGTTTACACCGCGTTTCTGAAACTCGCAACTTTTTGCTCCGATGCTGGCTTGCCACGGCTGCCGGCGCCTCTTTGGAACGCGGGCTGCTGGGAATCGCTCCTAGACAGACGCCAAGAGCCCAAGACAGTTCAAGAGCACCTGGCAGATCCTGGCAGTCCAAGCCACCCTTACACATCCAAGAACCATTCCAGGCACCCCTGAGGCTCCCAAGACACCATGAATCTAATTATTGTAACTGTGCACGACTAGACTGTGGCGGGAGGATGTTGGAGGCGGAAACACGAGTCACACCCGAAATATTCACACTTTGGCGAAAGCACGCATGAGCGCAGCGGAAGTGGCTGGAAGACGATGCTTTACTTGCCGCGAAATACGCACGGCACTGTGGCGGGATACGATGGCCAACTTTGGAAAAGGCCTATCTCGTGGCCCTGGCAAGCTCTTCGCCATATCCAGCAGTTCGGACTGTGGCGAGAGCACGATTTCAGCCCTAAAAAAATCCAAAAACAAGGCGCAAAGCGGCGGCAGCACGATTCATCCACTTCGCGATTCATGATTGTACAATTAGTTCGGCGTCCCTGGCAGATGAGGCTGGCACCAGACTGGAGAAGGAAAGTGATTTGAGTCGAAAATGTACACGAAAAGAGAGCGGGTCAATGGAGCGTGCTTCGGTAAGCTTGCCACACACCTTCTGCATCAATACTCCAGGTTCATCGTGCAACTCACATGTCTTAGAATCAGGGTAGGATCTGACAAAGTCTTTGAACGTTTCCCGACTCAGACGGCATTGGTCTGGCGTTGGTGAAACGCAGCAACGACAGCGCCCGTGGATTCTTGCCCTAGGAATCGGCGATATTCAGAGCAAATACATGGGTAAAACAAACATCCGACACTCATCCAACTGGCCTTTTGTTACAGGCTTTGCTTCTTCGAAGCCAAAAGGCATCAAAAGGCAGTCACGAATCACAACATGCTTGGCCTGTTGGCATACCTCTCTAAGAAGGCACATCCTGCGACTGCACCTTCAGGTCTGGCGCTGGCTACTGTAGTTGAAGTTGCAGAAGAGCAACCCGTATTTGTGACCCGCTATTTGCTCAACCAAGCCCAGAAAACCTGGGCAGTAGTACCATGTAGCTGTGCAAGGTCACGCTCCATGGCTCGCCACCTTTTCGAGCAACCGAGGATCATGAAATTAAACGCTCTCGAAAATGCATGCTGGATTGCGGTTCAAGTTCTATTCCAGCGACACATTGCAAGACAGGCTTCCGGCAGACAGTTCTACTCACGAAGGCAACGGGCTGAAGCGCCTCGTATTTGAATCCACGCTGCACGACCGTTGAAGCTCTTCTGCATAATGGGCAAGGCATCCGCCTCCTTCCCACATGTTCGAGATTCATTCCACTTGCTTGTATTCACCTAAATGCGCGAAGGCTGTTCCTTCCTAGTTCCCGAAGCTTTCCAGTTCACGAGCCTGAGCATCGTCTCTGAGCATCTCTTGCAGAACATGTGGCCACAGGACAACCAAAGGTCCCACTCGGCATTCCCGTCCTGACCTGCACTGCTCCGAAGGATGCAACTCATGGACCCGTCGCAGGTTTTAGTTTAGCTTCCCACCACTTTCCGTATACCTTCAGCCTTCAGTCTTAGGAAGCAGCCTTATGGCTAGAGACCATGACTTGTCAACGTCAAGAAAACGGGAGATTGAGCAAGCTGTTGGGACCCTCACATAGGACCTGTCAGTCAGGACAGTCTGAAGCGATCGAGTTGTTTGCTCAGGTTCGGGCAAATCCAGCACAAATTCTTTTCCTTGGATGAGCCGCAAATTCCAGCACGGGACTTTGCAATTACGCCAGAAGACGAACTCTGCTGCTCAGAACTGTTGCATGAAAGGTGTGTGGCTGCCTCTCGCAAACTCACAGCACAATCCATCTTTCAGTTTTCACCCGGAAAAGGTTGTGAAGCAGCGTGGAGGTGAGCCTTTCTTCTCGAGTGCATTTCTTGAATGCGGATCCGAACGCCACTGACAACATTTTTTCTGGAATGTCCTGGAATGTAATTAGTGTGGATCAAGGTCTTACTGTCGTGAAACAGTCACGAATGACACCTTGGGTCCATGATGGTCCATGCGAACACCTGCAGCTTGCCTACAATTACGAAAGGTAAGTGCGCGATCCGAACTGTTTGCAAAATCGCATCACTCGAATGGTACGACCCCTTACAGAGCAACCGCCAGGCTTCATAGTCCTCCCACGACGATGGCACGCAGCCGTCTCTCTCCGGGTGGAAATGTCCGTTCAAGTGAATGCAGGTGGCTAACCCGACCTGGATAACGACTCTTTCAGGCAGACGAAGTCATGTCAAGCTAGGCAATAGCAAGTAGCTAACAGTTGAGAACCCCGGGCTGATAACATGAACGTCACAGCATGACTGTGCCAGATACTGCACGACTTTGCCTTGCCAGTGCCGCTTTTTCTGTGCAACCATTTGTCAATGGCAAAGGCCATGCGCAGCATGCAATGCGACAGAGAAAAAACATCATTTCAAGCCACATATTGCGGTCGACGTCCACGAGTGAGGGGCGCATGCCTTGGACGTAAGCTCTGGCATGCAAAACACCGAGCACAGACATTTGCACAAGTGTAGGTAGTCGCGCAGGCCGACTACGGCCCCGAGCCAGTTTGCCTTGTCCCCACACCCTTTCTCTACTGGCCGCCCATCTAGTGGACCATGCAAGTGGGATGATCAATCATGGAATGATGGAATGGACATGGTCTCAAAGGTCTTTGGTGCATTCAACCATCACAACAGTCTAATCTGCTCGAGCTAAACTGGTGATCTACCCTTTGGCAACCATTTTGAAGAATCTACATATAGTACCACATATACATCGGTCAATTCTAAATACCTTCTCACCGTCAATCCTCGGATAGGTCTTACTGCACGACCTTGAGCGGTCGTGGCTTGGTCGTGCGACCACAACATGGGGTCAACCACGGTGATGACCACAGATTTGACGAAGTCACGCAGTAAGCTGAACTTCATGCATCCGAGCAGTGATTGGTTCGATCTTGGAACCGGGAGGTATGCTTTGTTGATATATGGAAAGCTGAGCGAGCCGAGCCCTCCTCTGATCTATACCGAGCGGGGAGGTCAGAATCAGAACAGCACAACCATCTGGACAACTCTCCTCATCCACCACGATCTGCTCCAGCGAAGAGGAAAAGGCGTGCTTGTCTGTCATTCAATCGCGTGGCCATCCGAACTGCGTGGCCGAGGAAAAGCAGGCCGATCGGCTGATCGGCTGGATTCCATCACCATCCATCATATTCCGCAAGCTCGTTCTGCCGCTCGGGCAGAGTGATTCCAAAACTCTATCAAGTCAGACGTGAACTATCGAAAGCAACTGCACACACACACAGCGCTAACTCCACCAACTTAGTTCGCCTCGGCCCCGGCCGAAGTGGTCAAAGAGTGCCTGCTTCCCCACCTCTTAATCCTTCGGGGCTCGTCGGCCCGCCCCCCCGTCCGTAAACATTGGATTTCGCGTTGGCAACCCTACATCCAGAGGTTCCGAATGCGGAGACTAGGCTTGCGGGAGCACCCCTTCCGATTTGGGCGATTTTTCTGTGCGAACAGTTATGAACAGTTCTGGTGCATTCCCCCGCCCCCGGACAACCTTCCCGGCCCTGCCCCGGTTCCGCCAGCCCCCACCATCCCCGCTTCTTTCTCTTTTCCCCATCCTTTTCCTTGCCTTCTGCTTACGGCCAGGCCAAGACGGGCTAGCTTACATCATTCGCGAAGTCGATGCAAAAAGTACGACAACTCAGAGGTTGTGTCATGCACTTTGTTGCAAAATTTGACTCCCCCGCACATTTCGCAACACTTTAACACCCGGTCAATGAGCAAAAGACGCCTCATGACAAAGAACAGGAGTCCCCCTGTCCTCCCCACTTCCTCGCATCTCCCCCCTCACCGGCCTCCCCCAAACGAATACTTTCATAAAAAAACAGATTATGAAGCAAACGCAATCATCCATGCATGACCTCGCCTATGTGACCTACATCTTGCTTTCCGAAACAATTGACAATGCGCCTGCTTATGTACATATGCGTCGAGGCGGACGACGCAAAGGGTTGAAACATACTGCACATTGCGCTTTACACAAATGCAACGCGTACATACACATGCATGCACATGCATACAATTGTGGAAACATATCCATACACATACGTCCATAAGTACATACACAAAGATACACATACGTACCTACGTGCATACATACATACATGCATGCATACATACATAAATACCTACATACCTACAGACCTACATACCTGCATACATGCATACATGCATGCATACATACATACATACATGTACAGTGCGACGGGGAAGAAGACGTCTATATGGAGTTAATATAAATGTATGTGTACATACGTACACACGCATATCTATATATATATA
>CAJNJA010018071.1:0-10731 GCA_905231915.1 Symbiodinium necroappetens | reverse complement strand
GTCCTCTTCTTTGGCGGCCGCGAAGGACGCAAGAGCAAAAACGGTCACAAAGGCTACTTTCCACATGGTCACTCGAGGTTCAGCTTCTACCAAAAATGCCTTGCAGGCTTGAGCACATCCGACGGAGTGCCATGTCTGGGAGCAGCACACACCCTGGCAAGATGCTTCATGTCCATGGGTACGTCTTTGAGAAACTGGAAGACGAGAGCCATGTGAAATCACCATCAACACTCCACGGCCATGTCTAAGCACAAAGGAGTCGACTGGCGGCAGACTGCCGCAAAAACACTCTCCAGTTGGGCGGTGACGTGCCTGATCGACCGAGCGCTTCTCTGACGCTCTCCTCGTAAGTAGATGCGAAGGCCTTCGGATTTGGAAAACAGTCAACGCACAGCCCAGACTCGCAGCGTCCGTCTGTATGCTTCAGCAAAACGCCTTATCGGAAAAAACAGTCTTTCTGAAAAGTGTCGGCTTTTGCGTCCGTGGAACTAACGCATCATGTGGAGATGCTCTGACGGAAAGGGCCTTCAGGTGCAGTCGCCGCACGCTGCTCATCTCGAGCTCCATGAAATCTGTTCAGGGCGTCTTCATGCGCAGCCGTCGCTAAGCGGGTTGGCTGGCATGCTATGTCTACGCGTGGAACACCTGCCTCGAACGGCATCTAGCTCTTCCTTCTGCCCGGACGTCAAGACCCGACCACTCACTTTCTCCAGGCAGGACTTGTAGACCTGTTCTCTTATTGGAAGCATCACTGGCCAGTACCTTGACTCGCTGGAAGAACTCCCGGCGTTAACCCTGAGCCTCCATTGCCGTCTCCTCCACTGCGCTGAGGGGCAAGCGGAACTTGGCCATCTGGAATGCCAGGATAAGACACAGAGACAGCACGCCGTTCGATGCCATGGACATGCGCCTCATCGCTCAGATCAGGCTTCATCTCCGCCAACTTGCTCTTCTCATCCTGAGAAACAGGTGCAACGTGTGAGCGCAAGCGACACTTGGCGCAAGCGAATGCTCTTTCACCCGAAAACGGTGGCAATCAAGAGTTTATTGCTTATCCGGATTTCGCTGCCAGCAAGTCATTCTTCGTGGGATGGATGCAGGGCAAAGCAGGGCTTGATGAACTTCGGTCCACACTCTAGTTGGCACAGCGGCAGGTTGGTGTGAACACTGAAAGTTTGAGTTGACTGGGTTACATTTGGCTTGCTCATCGCCTGGTATGTGCGGGGGGGCCGTCCGGCAAACAACGGAAGCAGTCCAGCGGCCGAGACTGAGGTGTGCTAAGGCACATCGGGACCGATGAGTCGAATGAAGCGGGCCCTTGACAGCATCAGGATCTGTAAGCAGCGTTGCAAATTCGGAAACGTGCTGCACCCAATGTGCCTTCTTGCAGCTCGCTGTGCTCACTGTCAATACTTACTGCTGCTCACTCTGTCCTTGTTTCGAACTCTTAGATGCGCCAGCACGCCGGCCCGGTTGTGTTGTTCGGAAAACAATCCGGCAAGCACACGACTCTGACGATGCTCCATTATGCCCGGAGCCTGGGCTTTCTTGATGCAGCTCAAATACATCTCACGGAGCCGCGGCTGACCTCATAGAGCAGTGGAAGGAAAACGAGGACATGTTCATCAGATCCGAGGCTCCTGCAAGTCTCGACTCTGGCAGCTTCCGCATCTTCCTGACAGCTGCACAGCACCCCTACTGATTCTACCTCAACCTGCATCAACCTGCAGTCTAACATCTGGAAAAGAACTGCTCTGCAAGATTTCAATCTTAAGCCTTGTAATTATCAGGCCTCCGAAAGCTCAAGAATGCTGGCGAATTGATCTGGATCGGAAGCAGGCGCCTGGCATGATGCCCAGCTATGCTCAGCAGATCTCAGCAGTACAAAATTTCAGCCCCTGCCTCACCCTTCAAGGAGCGCTCAAGGTAAAGGCCGTACAACCTCAGACAGGCGAATTTGGCAAGGAGCTTGCCAAGGCTGAGCGGCGAAGGCCGCCAAGGCCGCCACCGCCGTCCGGGCAAGGGGTCCGCGGTCAGCGTCAAGCGCCCATCCTCCCAAGGCAAGGCGGCGGCAAGGCCATCCTTCCATGCCGCCATCTGCCTCCACTTCTTCTTCCGTCTCCTTCAGTCCCGCCTGAGCTGAATGTGTTCTGCTGTGAAGAAATACTTGCCAGAGGAGCTGGCCAGCATCTGCTTCAGCATGGTGTCCGAAGCTTTGGTCAAAGCCATCATCTGGTCAGGAAGCTGCGCACACTCCCCAACACGGCACCCCTACATACGCCCTCATCCCGACTGTCGAGACAGCTAACGTCTCAACGGACCGCGGGCACTGCACCATGAAGCTCCAATCACACAAGAGACAGCACGGTACAGTATTAACAGCTCAAGCAAGGGTTTGCCAAATGGATGCTGACCTCAGTTGCGGCATTTGTGCTGACTTCATGCCGCTTCGGGTACACTGCGAAATCTACCAACAAGGGTCCGCATTCAGCAAACGCCAACAACAAGAGTCTGACGACAGACTCGGGAGTAAGCGAGGCCTCATCCATGGTCCCCAAAGCCTTCGTGGCACTTGTACGCGCTTCCTCGCACAGCTTGATGCCCGATGCTATCGTCGGCGTTGTCAGCGCTGCTCAACGCGATGCAGTCCTTGCAGGCCACGTTGTACATGGACCGCAGAATCTCCTGCAGTGCCTGCAGGCAAATGAAATTAGAATGTGACACAAGAATCACAAGACAAGCAACCAGAAACCTAGCGGGCCTGTCGGACACAGGTGAAGGTCGAAGCGCTGGAGAGGCCGATTTCCTGGCACGAGGCTCGTAAAGCTTCGTAACCTACTCATTCTTGCCACACACTGAAGCAATCAAACCACTCCGCGAAGAATGCTAGAGAGGCGAATCCGCCTCGAGTGGTCAGAGGTTCCCAAAGGGATTCCCTGTTTCCCCACCTTTTAATTAAATCCCCTCGCCAGTGACCCGCCCCCCCCTGATCGAAGCCATCCCCGCCTCCCCTTTAAAATTGTATTTCGCAAGCCCTCGTCCAAAGGGTGTTTCACCCTGCTCCCCCCACACCCCGCCCCCCCTCCCCTTTCCCCCTTCCCTCATATCTCGTTTGCGGCGAGCGAAGCAAGACAGGCTAGCTTACATCATTCGTGAAGTTGATGCCAAAGCCTGGGAAGTCTGGAGTACTTTGTTGCAAAGCTTGATTCCCCTGTTCCCCTTTCCAACATATGGGAGGTTGTAGTGAGAAGTGTAATACGATGTTTATAGGATAATGCAGGGAATGTGCCACCTTTCGCGTGGGATTATTGCTCAGCGCCTCAGCATGTAAACAAATATTAATTGACAAGTGGTCTGAAGCATCTCGGCGGCCTCTCCGCGAGATGCCAGCTTTGACGAGAACTCCTTCAGCTTCTCTGCTGCCACGGTGGAATCCTGAGCAAGCAACGCTGTGCAGGATTGGACGAGATGCAGTCTCCAGCTACTGTAGGCAAGTCTGAGTTAACGTCCTTCAGACTCGGCAGTAGGGTGTCAAGCTCCTCGTTTAAAGCAAGAGAACCACTGCACGCATCGGTGGCTGCAGAAATGATCTGCCTTGCAATCTGCGATCTGGCCTTCTGAAGAATTGGACCTGAAACGGCGGCAAAGGCGGCTGAGGCTGCTTTGTCCCGCAGCTGCAGAACTCCTGCGAGTGCAAGGTGGCCAACTGAACTTGCATGACTGCTAGACATGACATCAACATCACACCGGATCCACAAAGACGGGCTGGCTTTTTTTTGAGAAACGATCTGCGGTCTGCACTCCGAGCAGCCGAGAGCCCCGAGAGCCCCGAGTGCACCAGCGCCGTCTCGTGATCAAATGTCCGCTCTCAAAGGCTCATTCGGACGCGAGTCGGACATGCCGCGCTGCCACTGCACGTTCGACTCCTAGGGTCCACCTTCCGAAACTTCTGCCCGCAGAGAGACGTGCCTTGCACCTGCTGATTGTGGCTCCTTCTGCTCCAAACATCACAGTTCGACTGCGAACAGCATGTCGTTGCCTTAGGAAGAGAAGCCGTGCACGACGTCAAGAGGCAGCGACGGCTTGAAAGCTAGTTTGCCCATTTAAATTTACTGTCCAGCGACCGCGGGCAAATAACCAGAGCAGACAGAAAAGCAATAGCAGCATGGCGCTTGTGTACAGGACGACCGAGAGACATCCTCACGAACATAACAGGAAGTCGGTCAAGAAAGCATGACTTGGCAGCATCGTCGGTACCTTCATGTGTCTCGGCACCAACTTTATTCATCGCCAGTGTTGGTTTTGTACCTTGGGCTCCACGTAACCGAAAGCTGAAGTGTACCCAAGTAAGTTGCGCTTCGACTTGGCTTAAGTCAAGGACCGTTGCCCTTGACTTCGGAGCTTTCGGCATCATGAAACAGCTCTGCAGTTGGTGCGAAGTCTTCCGGTGCGTATGAAGGTCTCTGAAAGCAGCACGATGTAAGCCAAGACCTCAGCAAGGCGACAATCGTGAGTCGCACGGGGAAGCTGTGACTATGACGTCAATCTCAGCCTGCTGCGGCCAAACAGGCTCATCACGAACTGGAAAGGCCTGCAAGCTGGTACGAAGTTAGGTTCTTTCCGAGGCTCGTGTGGCCATGCACTTTTGGCCTTCAGACCATTTTCAGGGTCTGCTGCCCGTGCGGCTTGGTGAATGGCAGCCTCGAGCTCTGCAACTTGGCGGCCATGTGGCCACAGGAAGGCGTAAGCCATCCTCAAAAGCTTGCCAGCCTCAAGTCAAAGACGACGTGGGAACACATGGCACACGAGCTAGTTTCTTGTATTGTGTCACGCCGAGGAACATCAGGCTTCCAACGTTCTCCCACGCCACGATACCCACCCCGGATCTCCAAAGGAAGGTCATCGGGACGGTAGCCGAATCTGTTCAGCAAGGGCTGTTCATCTGTCTCCATGTCCTGGAATTGCCGCGATGAACATCTGTGACCGTGGTCGCCTCCACCTTTATGCAGCAACGTGTAATGCAAGGTGCATCCAAGGTGCCACCTTCGACCGAGTATTCTCATCGACAAACCTCGCTCTGCTAAGCAAATGCATCTACCATGCCAGCCGCCAGCAGATTAAAGGCACGGCCGAAACAGAAGCAAGCTTGCAGCATCGAACTGCCAAACCAAGGAGGACTGGTCAAGCCGGGGCACCACATAATCTGGCGCACCAGAGAGACGAAGGATGCAGGCACGGGATACACGATGGCGACTTTCAGCCGCTCCGGATAGTTGTTTTGAAAAGCTGAAACCATCCTCGGTTTGCACAGACGCCTGCGGCCCAAGGAGGTCACTTTGGCATCGCCCCAGCTTTGTCAAGGCGAGCCAAGATTCACATGCGCCCATGCCACAGGAGGGGGGGAGCCGAACACCAAAGCACCTCGTTCCACGGGTCATAGTGGTTAATCAATCCATCGAAGTCTGTCAAGACTACAGTTCTACGGCTCCAAGCGCTTTTGCTGGCTTTGAGGCCGAGCTACATATTTGATGCACACCTCGCTGCTCCATCGAATCGATGCTGTCCTCGAAAAATCTGAGAGAAGCCAGTACCAGGGCGGCTTCAGACACCGCCTGGTCACCCAGATGCAATCAGAGCATCGCTCTACGTGTCTTCTCCGCTGGACTCGACTTACCAGCAACGAGCCTCAGTGGCAAAGCCACCAAACAAGAAGTTGACGAGAAGTACCTCGGAACAGCGTGTCAAAGTCAGCACACAAAACAAGCATGCAGACAGCACGCAAAGACATGTGCACGACCCATGGAAGAATGCAGGAGCAAAGACTTCTCATAACCAACACTACCTGCAAGACGGACGGCCATGCTAGAGCTAAAAAATCCTGAAACTCGAGGGACAGCAGCAGCAGCAGCAGCAGCAGCAACCACAGCAACCACAGCAACGACAACGACGTGCCGTCTTCCAGCTTACATCTGCGCAGATCAGTTTCTTCTTCTTCGGGCAAGCCAGCAACTTGACGTTCGTAGTTTCGCACTGCCGCAAAAACATGCACGTAGTGGGAAGCTGGATGAGCTGGGGGCGTGCTCTCTGCTTCGCATAGCACTTTCTTATCGGAGTATTTTGTCTCCACAGCTTCAATTTCATTTTACATATATTATCATGACCGGAACCCCTGTTCTTCGTGTTCAGCTCTGCGGCCTTGATCAACACATCCGCCAAGGCCTCTGTCTTGGTTGGAGCGCTCAACCCTGCGATGATTGATGTTCGAAATCATTCGATTGCAGCTCAGAAAAGCTGGCGTTCGTGTACCCCACGACGTGTCTCGTTTCTTCTTGTTTGATATGAAAAAGCCGCTTTGTCATCCTCTCCGTTTCCGACTTCCATTTTGCAAAGCAACGCTCTTGCCGAGGCACTACGGAGTGCAAAGTCCAGTAATGTAGTCGCCTCAGTGCGGCCTCATTCCATGTGTATCTCTGAAATTTATATCCAAGCGGGGATTGAGAAGCAACTTGACCACCACCACAACTTCCTGCCGCAAAATGGAAGAGCGGGGTCTGATTGTTTTTGTCGACCACTGCCAAGTCAACACCGTAATACACCATTTCGGATACACATCCTTGCCAGCTTCTCCCAACCACGTCGCATACATGCTACGCGGCAAACCAGAAATATCTGGTCTGGTCCAGAAGACTGGGGTGCCAATCCATCACGGCTACTTCTGGCACTTACCTGGCTTCCACAGACACGCCATTTAGCACCTTTGCGAAACAGTGGCTGCATGTCGCGGTCTAGGTCAAAGAAAGCTAGCCACGTCTGAGCATTCACACTGGCCATCATCCACGGGTGACAGTGTTCTTCCGAAAGGCAGTTAGCACAGGGCAACCTGCCCCACTGCTAGAATGCGCTTTCATTCGGGTTACCCCAGCGAGGTGCGATTGTGAGTTCTGCGCGACTCGCGACTAAAGCAAAGTGCCCCAGAGCGTGACTGTCAAGAGTCATGAAGGCAAGGAAGAAACTTAGTCGTGAGGGTGTGGGTACTCGACGAAAGTCTTGAGAACGTAGCCTTGCATCGCTCCAGAATCCCTTCTCGACATGCTGACCTTGACCTTCCGAAAATACCTTCCCCATTGCTAGGGGCACCAAATTAGAATGAAATCGAAGAACAGTGGAGGAATCGAACAGGTGATCTCACTTTCTTGCAATGGCCTCCGCAGGGGAAAAAACTCATCTTGCTCTGCGGTTCTGCAAAAAAGCACTCAAAAAGCTTATAATTGATTGTTCTAA
Organism: Symbiodinium necroappetens; assembly: GCA_905231915.1. NCBI lineage: Eukaryota > Dinophyceae > Suessiales > Symbiodiniaceae > Symbiodinium > Symbiodinium necroappetens. The sequence goes on along the minus strand of CAJNJA010018071.1, from coordinate 3,450 downwards.
CACAACCGAGATCTGACTAGGGAGCTAGCGGCTAGCGACAGCCAAGGCACGGGACAACCATCGCTGTCTTCTCGCAAGCGGCGGAATCGCAGATCTTCATCAAGAAGTTGGGCGGTCAATCCTTCCCGCGGGATCGGAAAGGTCCTTTGCCTGCACTGATCAATGCGCTCGCGACACAAAGACCACGCTCAAGCTTATTGATTCTTCCGGCCTCCATGCCAAATGGTCCGCGAACCTGAGTCTCAGCATGCAGCCGTTGCGATTTCTTTCGTCTTGTGCCGGCAGGGCACATCTTCTTTGCCGCTTGGACATCGCCCTTCCGCGCCGTCAAGAAGCGACAAAGCGATGCCTCGGTCCCTGCCGGAGACCTCAGCTGCGAGCCTGCTCTTTCAGAGCAAGGTGCATCACCTTGTTCCCCGCACACCCGCCCCCACCTGTCCCATGCCACGGTCTCACCATTTGCAGTCTTGTAGAGTGGCAGCTGCAAGTGCTCCAGTTCTTTACGAAGGCGATGCACACCTGCGTTCCGCTGTTTTGCCAAATCTCATGGCGCAGTAAACTTGTCTCAAGGCCTTGGTGGAGCGTAGATCTCCAAGAGTCGTCTTTGCCATGCGGGGACATTCATGGCAAGCGTTGCTGTTGAGGGAAAGACAAGCTGCCACAGAAATGCCAATTCGTCAAGTTCGCTCCACATGCTTTGACTTGCAAGCCCTCGGCAGAGATGCAAGCCGTCCTCTGGCTTGCTCCAAAGTGGCCTTGCCGTCAGAAGTCAACACTCCGTCAGAAAGCTGTGCCTTGGCTGACGGAGGCTCGGCCACTCGGCCAATGTGGGAAACATGGTCTCTGTCGTAAATTACTACAGGTAGGAAGAGAAGCTGTCTGGACATCCTCTAGGCATGAGACACAGCACCTTCTCCTGGGGGCCCTGCCTTTGCGATTTCCTTGTACCTACGACGCAGTTGCAGCCGGTCTGGCAAGGCAGTGCGGGACAACGCGGCAACCCGTGAGGTACCCCGTGCAGTCAGAGAGAGGCACGTGTCCAGATTCATCCGCTCTGCTTCTTCACCAGCTAAGCCTGGCGAGCCCACCGGTGTCGTGAGAACGCAAAGAATGTAAAGATCTCTTCGACCCTACAAATCCGCAGGGCTTACCGAAGGCCATCTGTGCGCCTGCCAGCGCTTCACCTGTGTGGGCATCGACCTGACATTGACATATGCAGTCGTCGTAGCGGTTGCAAGTTGGCATGAGTGCCCCCGTTTGCACCGACCAGGAGTCAAATCACGGAAGAGAAGGACATGCTGACTTCGTCAAAGGAGCACTTTTCGTCGCAGTGGCAACCACCCTCTTCGGAGTGAAACTCAGTCAGCTCAGGTGCTCAGTCCGTCAGTGCTATGCTTCTACTGTTGATATTCAGCAGAAGACTTTGCATTGGCTTTCAGATGGATGCCGAATGCAGAACGACCATTTCAGGTCAATTACGTAGAAAAACAGGCTGACCATTGAAAAGCATCGACAGTGCATAAGAATAGCTGACCTATTCATACATCACACATGAACTGGTATCATTGGGACAATGTGCGTATTAGCAGCTATTAGCATCGGCATTCTGCTACCTCGGGAACTGCCGGGTACCACAACCAAGCTGAAGCGCAAGGTCAGCCTTACATTTTACAAGTACATACATTTTGTCTGGGCATTGGCTTACTCACATTTATCCTGGCCGAGCATAGACTTCTGATGCAGAGCCGGTTCGATCAAGTGCAGCTTCTCTTGAAGGTTCGCAAGGGTCAAGTTGTGTTGCGACTCGCCATCGACATGAGCGAACTGGTTCCGAACTCCTCGAAGTTCCCTCATCGCTTCACGCAATGCTTTCATCTTCGGATGGTTCTCGGGGTCCCACTTCTTGTTGAGGTCCTCCTCAAGCTTCTGCAAGTTCTCGTGCTCCGCCTGCTCGTCCGGATTGCCGTCCTCCTGGAGCCGTCGTTGGTAGACAGGCAGGACCTTCCTGGAGATGAACGTCAAAGTATCGAACCCGGGGACCATCAAGCCACTCATGCGAATTTGTGCCTCTGCGAGCAACAGGCCTGCAGGGACCACAAGAAACGTTTGTAAATTACTTTCTTGAGAGAGCTACACTTGGCCACAATAAACTCTGCAAAATTTTGGCTTCGAGCCGTCGCGAGTGCCGAGGAGGTCGAGCAAGACATTCTCGCTGGTTGAGTTATCTTCTCCCTGAACCCACTCGCATTTCACTCCGAAGGAGTCCAAAGCCTTTGAGCAGAGCTTCACAAACTCCACCTCCCGACCTGCAAGATGAGCTCTCACATGTCTTCCAAGTTGCGGCCTACGAAAACTAATTTCATTGCAAGGGGCCTGCGATGACGGCATAGTCCGCAAGTATGAGCGCCGCCGGAACTCGAGTCAAGCTCTCATGGTCCGCGCACGCAACTGCGATCCCGGATCCCCATGTGGCAATCTGCGAGGCCGCTGAGAACATTCCTGTGGCACTGGATCCGCAAAGGGTGGGGAGCTGTAGCAAGTCCGGACAGTGACTGACCAGCTGCTGAACAAAAGTCGCAATTTGAGAGATCCAGGCGATAGCGCCGGCAATGTCCATTGCACAGGCGGCCTCCGGCACGCCAGTGAGGTAGTTGTATGGCCCGTAGCGGACGTTCTTGCTGCAGAAGTCCAGGTTCACTGCTTGCTGGATGAAGAAGATTGAATCGTAAATGTTATCGACAATAAACCCAACATCCACAGCACACTGAACTCCCATTCCACCAATTCCACTCCCGATGAACAATCGGCGACCAAGATTATATCTTTGGCGTCCTGCCTGCGACATCATAGGCCCAGGAATCTGAACACAGTCGTCATCGATGCATTTGCGCTCTGCCTGGCGGAATCCTGGACCGGAACAACAGACGCAACTCAACACAGTGACTGCACACACAGATTGCAGTAGATTATCGGCCTGCCAGAGGATATTCTTTGCAAGATGTCATTGCCAGGCTGGCACTGGCACCAACTTCGCCGAGAGCACTCACAATACCGGAGACTGCCGCACCGCACTCCGCATTGGCCTAAGATGAACCAGCTCTTGTTTCAGTATTGTGCGCGGCTGAGTCAGACAGCAGTGGTCCAGGCTAAGCTAGCAGCTAGCATCATGTTCGTCTACGCCCCTCAGTGAGTACTTATCTTGGGACCGCGTCCGTTTGGTCTTTGGTGTCTTTGGTCCATGCCAGACTGGACGGAATGCGGACTATGCGTCATCTCTGCCTGACCTGGAAGGTCAAAGGAAGCCAATGGAAACAAGAGTTTAAAAAAAAAAAACATTAAATCCGGAGTTAATTGTCCGTCACGGGCAGCGTCCGAACCCCAGGACCCGAAAAACATTAATCTAGAGTTAATTCTTGCAGGTGTATGCTTGGTTTTGCAAAGCAATTAAAT
>CAJNJA010018070.1:0-10731 GCA_905231915.1 Symbiodinium necroappetens | reverse complement strand
GTACACTTAGACTGGCATTCTCGTATTAATTTTAATTTATATAATAGGAATGTATGTGTCTCTGTGTGTGCGCAGGTATATGCAATAATATGTATGTATATACGCACATACATACATCTTAGATCTGTCATACCATTTATTATTTAGTTATACGTATATGCCCTGTAAATTAAATTATGTAGATTCAGATGTATTGTATGTATATAATAATAATGACGACGACTCACATGGCAATGACACAACATCTCTGTGGTCCGCCTTCCAATGACAATGACAATAACAAGAACACAAACCATTAACGTTGTGCACTGGTGCTGCGACCTGCTGACTTGCCAATAATAATGACAATGACGATAGCCTTTGTAAAAACCTACTCCATTAGCCGCGCCAACCTGCACTTCGTTAAAAAACACGGATAAGGCCGTTACGGCGTGCTAGAGTCACGAAACAAGCCTTATTGATATGTGCTTAGAAATGCCTTAGAAATGCTGCAGTGACCTAGTTTCAATATAGGGACAAGGTCCCCAGTCTTGCATGTTCGGCGACGCTGAGGTTTGGGTGTCAAATTGATAACTTAACCGACAAGGATGGGAATTGCGGGATTGGGACCACAGGACCGTGTACTGATATCCTGACACCAATATTAATATTTAAAGCCTTCATGTAAGCACATGCGTAGGCGCGCATGAGGCATGCGGAGGCGTGCGCGTGCAGCTAGGGGCGCACGCACAGGTGCGTGCAGAGGCGGGCATGGGCGCATGCGTGCAGGGTCGCACGTAGGCACAGGGGCGCACGCACAGGCGCGCATAGGCGCGCGCACAGGCGCGCATAGGCGCGCGCACAGGCGCGCACATAGGCGCGCGCATAGGCGCGCTATAGATATGACGGACAATGACAGACCTGTGCGTCCCTTGCTCCAGGTCCTCAGCTGCTCACCCGGAAAAGGAATGTATGGCTGCTTGGCAGGGAGACCAATCTCTGCAGGGAATGTGCTAGAGAGTTGGGATATTAAATTATTGTGCATTGGGACGTGGGCCTGCTGCTGCCTTTGTGGCTCTTTGGCTCCATGGTCAGTCAGAGTCTTCTTGCCGATGTCTGCAGTAGTCCTAGAAGCTCTCCACGCATGCAGGGTCAATGTGTCATCATAAAAGCTAGAAAGCTCACACGACAAGCTGTGTCAATGTGTTTTCTCAAATGCTTTAACCAGTCGTAGAAAGCTCAACGGGCATGCTGGGTCACAGTGTCATCTTGTACCTCTTTTGTAGCATTGTCATTGTCTGTCATTGCCTTTGCAACCATGGCCCCTCCGACAAAGAAGGCGCGCGTTTCTACAGCTTCCTCGGAAGCCCTTGTCAGCTGCTGGGTGTCAACATGACAATGATAATGATAGACTTTGGCAAGGACAGCCAGGGAACTTTATTGTGATGCTTTCTGAGGTGCCGATGACGCCTCCACAACCGCTAGCAGTGCACCGAGCCTGAAGAACACCAACCATGCAATGATGTGCACCGTCCAGGAAGCATGGAACAACCTCATGGAGTCGCCTGCCGAAAACTGCTGTGGTCTTGTGTTCAGTGCTTCCCTAAATTTAAATGCTTTCATCAAGTTTGCTTCCAATGCATTGTTGTGCTGATGCAGGGTGGATGACTTCCGCGTTTTAGGCGGAAAGATGCCGCTCGGCTTGGACGAGGGCGGCACGATGTCCCCGATCGACTTCGCGGTGCTGTCGAACCGGATGAAAAGCGGTGATAACTTTGAGATGTGTGGCGGTGGAAACGCTGCATGGGTCTCATGGAACTGGCGGCCAACAGCAGTCCCGGTTCTTACGAATGGGGTCCGATTCTTGGTCGCGGGGCGCTTCTGCAAGCCCACACCTTGCAAACTGACCGTCCTCATCTCGCCACTCCTTCACACAGGTATGCATTTCAATTCCGGTTTCCTGTTATTGTTTGTCATTGTCAAACTTATACTCTGTTTCTATGTGCAGCCTTTGTTGAAACCAGTTGTCAGTCATTGCCTCCCATGGTCATTGACTTGGACGTTGTGCAATAAGGCCATCAGCAGGATCTGACCCGACGAAGAAAAGCCACCGCGAGACCTCGTCGTTAAAGCGGCTGTCCCCAGAAGAGGAACACAGCGCCTTTATCATTGCAACGTGGCGCGATGTGTCTGGCGGTGATGTGGAACTCATTCGGGAGTGGGTTTCGGCTTGGCGAAACACACAGATGACCTTTGCCTATGTCGGGGAAAAGGACCTGGATTACTTTTGGAGCGCAGCTTTCATGCGGGAGAAGATCGGAGATGATTACACATCCATGTACTATGGTCCTGTGCCCTGCAGTCATTACCCTTTCAGTGTCGTGAGCATTGTCACTTTTCTTGTCAATGCTGTCATTGTCTAGCCACTCACTTAGTGCTCCCAACACCGAATCTCTAGCTTGGAGGTTCAGCGCCTGTACCAAGTGGAGAACTTGAAGCAGGTCTTGGAGAAGACCAGCAAGAAGAAAGTCACAACAGAGGACCTCATGCAAGCCTTTCAGGCCAGGGACTTTCGTGTGACTGCTGGTGAAGCTATCACCAAGAACTACCTCGACAACGCTGCAATCGTCATGAAGACGATTGGTCCTGGCACGCCGCTCATGGACACAGTGCTGTTGGGTGAAGAGGTCTTCAGCAAGAAGACGCCGCTGGGGAATATTCAGAAGCTCGTGGATATTTGTAAGGCCGGCCGCAACGACGCTGGACACGTAAAGTGGTTGCTCATGAATATCTTCGACGGGGTTGTGAACAACGTGTTCAAGGCAGAGGACCTCTCGCCTGCCATGCTCAACGGCGACAAGAAGACCAAACGCGTGGGGCATCCTGGCAAGTCGAACAAACCTTAAACCCCAATAAACCACACCTTAAAAGACGATTATTTTGATTAAGAAGTATAAAGTTAATCAAACAACAGCAAGCTACACAGCAACAACAACAACAGCTACGGTCGTCCTTGCCCCTCATGTGTCGTCATTGCCGCTCATGTGTTCTAAGGAGCTTCGCTGTTTGGATGTGGAGTCGTCGTTGCCGGTCATGTGTTCTAATCTAAGGATTCTAGCCGTTTGGATGTGGAAGCGGCTTGAGGTGCCGAAACTGTTCCAGCTCCTCAGTGCTTCGTCCCTCCCAGGTGAAGAGTTTGTGCATATCAGGCGTGGTGTTGCTTGCAAAGCCAACTAACTCCCTGTTGTGACCAGCAAAAACGAAACCAGGAAGATGCTGGCCGATCACACCGCTTGGAGGACCAACGTTGCCGGTGGGCGCATCTTCTGCAGAGACTTGCTGAACCCCGACAGCCAAGGCACACATGAAAGATGTCATTCACGTTGCTAAGTATGGTTTTTGAATGCTTCAGGTCTGGTGCCAGACCTGTCCTTCATGGCGGGCTTGTCGGATCAGGGGAAGAACGCCCTGCACTTCATGAGCACCCTCCTCTACACTCCCAAGTTCGATGGAGCCATCCGCACAGGCTTGAAGTGGAACAAGGGCGCAGCCGAACTCATCCAGCATGAGGACGTCGCCGCGGAATGGCAAAAAGTCACAGGCGAGCAAGACGATGAGCCTATGGCTGAGGCTGCAGAAGACCTGGAGGAGACCGCGGAGCACGCCCAGGACATCATGGGTATGGTCAGGGACCTTTTCGACAACGAGGTGGCGGCGCACAAGTGGCTGACAAAAGCAGAGAAGAAGGACCAGACTGACGAAGTCCGGCAGGGAAAGGAGCATGCAGAAAGGTTGGCAAAGACCCAATGCACTTGCATCGATGCCAGCTGCGACCTTGCGAAGATGACGAACCACCTGGCCTCCCTCGCAGTGTCAAAGATCCATGGTGAAGAAGGGCGCAACATCCTCGTGCTGTGGGATGTTGATCAGTCAGGCTGGAGTAGACTTTTTTTCCTTTCATGGGCAACGTGACAGACCCATGGATGTGAGCTTTGAACGTCGTGTCACTGTCAGTCTGGCCAGTACAGCTGTGCAACACAACGTCAAGACAACAGCCAATCAAAACGACCATGACAACAATAATCAACATCCAACTAAGAATTAACAATTCAATTACAAGCAACAATGAATGACCACCACTCAACAGCATCAGCCCAATAGTCACAAAACGCAGGTAATTGCAAAACCATAGCAGATTAACAATAATAAATAGTTGTACTTGAATCTGAATCAACCCCAGCAACGAGAGCTAGAACGACCCAACGACACGGACAACAACAACAACAAACAACAAACAACAAACAACAAAGAACACACAACACATAACACACAGCAAACAACCAACAACAAACAAGCAGCAACAACAACAACAGCAACAGCAACAGCAACAGCAACACAATGACAATGACAATGACAACAGCAGAAACATCAGTTCAAATCAGAGTACCAACAAGGACCAGGAGGCGGTCATCGTGCTAATGACGACAACGACATAGAGCCTAGCTGAACAAACTATGGACACTGGCTGTGATGAACTGCAAACGATAACAGATCCGTTGGCCTGTGTTGGACACACCTCACATGCAGCCCTGAAGCCTTGAGTGTGATTGTGATTGTCCTGTGACCCCTGCCTGCAGCTGTAACAGGTCAAGGCTTGGACTTTGGGTTAATTAGGAAGTGTCTCGAATCTTGGAGGATGGCTTCCTCTACATGGACGCAACAGTATGAGGAAAGGGTGATCAGGCGGGTGAGAGTCCTCATGGCGAACATGCCGCTTTGGGACTCTATGGAATTCCGCGACATGACAGAGATCGAGCTGGAGTCCATCCGTAATGCCGGCATCTATGCTGTGCAGTATGTGGATGACAACACAGCAAACTTGATGACCCATGTGCAAGAGACGACGGATGTCTTGACAAGCCTGAGATATGGCATTTTGGCAGAGAACAGTGTGAAGTTCATCAGGACCGGCTTCGTCTTTGAAAAGTCAAACCAGGTGGTGCCCAGGCGCCTGAAGAAAGAGCTCCAACATGCCCTGAAGCAGCTGAACTTGAACTGGTTCCGCTTTGTGAATGGTGCTGAGGTGGAGGACTGTCATTGCCTTGAAATGTTTGAGCTAGCTGTCTCACTCCTACACCTGGATGCCGAAGGCTAAGTCTGGGCCACGAAGCCATTCAAGATTTCCAGCCCTGGAATTTAGGAAAAAGCGAGCATGCCTCCACTGAGACAGACCAGGACATCATCATCATCATCATAATCATCATCATCATCATCTCTGCATGCTAAGCGGTGGAGTTGCTCCGTGCTTGGCGTTTTGGATGTCCGGCGGAGTTGCTCCCTGGACATCCATCACATAAACCATCAGACTCAGATAGTGATAAACACTGACAATGCATGCACATAGGCATGGGTGCCAAGTGGTGGAGTTGCTCCCTGCGCAGCACTCTGTAATTCCAGTGGAGTTGCTCCCTGGAAGATGACTTAGAAAATGATGAGGGTTCCTGGGGGGATGTCATTGTCTGTCATTGTCTATCATTTGGAGTCATTCCTGTGTCCCAGATAGTCCTATTGTGTTTGTTGTCTTGGTGTCCTCATTAAATGTCTGCAGGTGAAAGCGCCCGCAACGCTCTCCGCTCCCCGGCGCCGTTCAAGAAGGAGAATATGGAGAACGCTTTCATGGCGGTCTGGTTCTCGAGATCCACAACCGCCGTGGATCTGGAGGCCGACCGCGACGAGGTCATGAAGGCCGTGCCACGCCCGCACCCGCATGATGTGCCCGGCTCCAAGTCTTAGACCTTTGTCTTGGATCATGACTGAGCACCACCCCCTCCCACCCGAGCAGCCTTCTCACAGGTTTCTCTTTGCGGACGGCGGGCGAGAGGCACTGCAAGGCTCTTTCAAAACACTCATGAAAAGTGCTGGTGCAAGCGTCCGCGAGCTCAACACGGTCTACACCGAAGAGTCCATTGTGGAGAATCGCCGAGTGAGGAATCCTTCAGGGAAGGTGCTGGACCGGTCAGTGTGTTGGCTGCAGCCGTGCATACGTAGACGCAGCGTCCTTCAAGTTATTTGTCAATGTGTCATTGCCCAAGCATTTCTCAGGCGATGAACCTGAAGCAGAAAGAGGCAATCCTCATAGGAACCACTGCCAGCAGCTGGGCGAGCGTCATCGGCCGCGGAAGGCTCAACAGGCATTACGATGGGTCGACCAACGGGGATTCGATCTACGGGATGCGCAAAGAATCGAAGTACGCCATCACCGTCGACATCGAGACCAAATTGAAACTCCTTGGAGGATTTCGCTTGCAGGATGCTGCAAGGACCCGCAAGCCTGAGGACAACGTGGAGTCTGAGCGGCAAAGCCGCGAGCCGATGAGCTGGTATGTGATGCACAGCACCGTCACAGAGGAGCTCTTGCACCGCTTTGTGGCTCATGAAACCCTACACCCTAAACCCTACACCCATGAAGTAGGTTAGCATGATAGCCTCAACTCCAAGTACCATGATTTGTTCCTGTCATTGACTGAGGCTTCAACCCCAAGGTCGTCTACTTGCTGACCGCGCCGTGTCCAAGTGTGGCGCATGTGTGCATCAAGAACAAAGCTGCCGTGGTCGCATTCTGACGCCAACCTGCAATGTAAAGATTAACGGTCATTATTGTTTGTCATTTTGGTCATTGTCATCATTGCTGTCATTTTGGTCTTCATTGCTGTCATTGTTGGTCATTATAGATTATAGTTGTCATTTTTGTTCATTGCCATTGTCAGTGCCACAAACCTGTGTGACCTCGACACAAAACCCCAACAAAAAGAACCGAAATTGTTACTGTTCTCATTGCCACAAACCTGTGACCTCCAAACTTCTAAACCCTAAACCAAAAAACCCTAAAGAAAGAAACCGAAACCCTAAACCCAAAAGCTAAACCTTTGCAGACCACGGACAAAGTCTTCTGATGATCAATGTCATGGGCAGGCTGTGTATGTTTGCTTGCAGCAGACCTGCAAAACCATTTTCATTGGATGCTCAACTGTCATTACAAACTGCACTTCATGTCCATTCTGTGATTCTGAGGCTACTCATCTGCTCATTGCACGTGGTATCAGCAAGAGCTTGGAAAGCTGCTGTTTCGGGGCTTCATGGACCCCAGTTCCAGCACGTACAATGCCAAGTTGGCCAGCATCATGCAGACTGAGCAGGATGGCGACGATGGTGAGGGAGATCAGAACGGCGAGAACCGCCGTGGCCGCGGCGGCGGCGGTCGTAGGGGCCGCGGTCGTGGACGTGCCCGTGGGGGTCAGCGTGGACGCGGACGTGGTCGGCGTGGCCGTGGAGGACGAGGCTTTCACTTGCCATGTGTGAGGCAAGACAAGTTTGAAACCTGGACCCAAAACAGATGTCTGTACTTGCAGGTGGCAAAGACGACGATGAAGACCAAGATGACGAGGGGGACGAAGGAAATGACGATGAGGATGCGGATGGACAGGACACCACAGAGGCTGCCATGGTGTTGTCAAGCAAATTTCTCTGTCTGTTATGACAGGAGAGCCAGGGCGAGGAGCCGGAGGACTCCTCCTGAACACTCTGATGTTGAAGGTGTCAGTGTCAGTCAATCCAGCCACTACCGACTCTGCGTTGTGGCAATTGTCTCTGAGACAGTTGTGGCTTGCATGTTGCGTGGGTTTTCGGCCCTTGGATGAACCCGTGAAGGCCTCCACATCAGGCGTGCAGTTTTTGTCTCACATCTGTCTTCGGAATTTTTCTTGTGACCTTAGTCTTTGTTCCCACAAGGTGAATATAATGATGCAATTAAAGCCTGTGGCAATACTAAACTGGTGTAGCCTGACATTACATAGGATTTCTGTTCAGGATGCTGCAATCACGAAAACACAGCAACCAACCTACTATTTAACAGTTAGACATGATCCTTGATTGACTCGACACCTTGACTCAGACACAGATGGGAGCAAAGACAACATCAGGTTATGACACGACTTTTGCCTGTCATTGTCTTCTCAGACACAAGCCATTGTTGGCAAGTGCACCCCAAACCTTTTAATTTTAGACACAAAAGAATCATGCTTCTATATGCCTCTCATTCAGTCAGTTGTGAATCCTGTTCAACAGAGGATGCCCTGTGGTTGTCTCTTCTGGGTTGATCTAATGGAAAGATACTCCAGCGACGACTGCTGCCCAGGTCGACTGACATGCACGTCATGTACTTATGGTGCAGGCCTCAGTCCTATGTTCTGCAGCCTGTGCATGTTCCAGAAGCAGCTCTGTGCAGCAGCGCTTTCCGGTGTATTAGACAGTAGCAGTTCCAGTTCCCATGAACAAACATTTTCTTGCAGGCTATCGCTTTTTCCAGGTTGTTGCAGCCTTCTGATTCCATACCAAGGTCGACTCAAAACCGCATCATCTATGTTGCAGGCCTTAGCCCCAGAGTCTGCAGCACAGGTCAAGCTTCTTTTCTCAGCACAATTTCCTGGATTCAGCAGCATGTGTCAATGCTTTGTCCAGCAATGTGTGATGCCCGACATGTGGCTCTGCTGTTGGATGTCTGTATCATGATTTCTGCTGTGGGCATCTTGCTCAAAGTGTCAACACCAGACCCAACACCTGCAACTCTCAATCCCAGACCGAAAACCTGCAAGTCTGAAGCCCAGGCCCGAAACCCATAACTAACACAGTCATGATAAGCATAGGGGTTGGAGGCTAACGTTGGTACACAATAATAATATACAGCTCCTCTGGTTCTTGTAGGTGTGTCGTTTGTGTGTTAATTTAGTCTCCAGTTTGATTCAGTACTAGGGCTGAAAGGTTTAGGGTTCACGGGTTTCTGGTGAAGAGCTTGCATCCATAGGACTCCCCATTTCCATTGTCACTATCAGTGCCTGTCATTGTCAGTCTGAGCTTCTGCGTTGCTCGACATTATACTATTATACAGATCCACTGGTCTTTTATTCTCTAATCAGTCTGTTATACTCGAGTCAGCAAGGGCTAGGCTAGGGATTCAGGGTTTACGGCTTTTTGTTAAGAGGTTCCCATAGATACTCAAGGGACTTGCTTTTGTCATTGTCATTGTCACTGCATGTCATTGTCAGCCAGATCTTCCAAATGATGGACAACGACGACGAAGATCAGCTACACGAGCTCTATCTTCAGTACGCTCGGGAGAGACGGCAACAGAACAAAGAGCCTGCCACTTACAGAAATTGGAAGAGGCAGTGGTCCAGGTCAAGGTCGAATTATGCTGTACATGGCGTTCCTCATCCATATGCATCGATGTCGAGCACTCCAGCTTCTTCGCCTGACCCTCACCTCCAGATTCTGCAACAAGCCGGGCTCGCTGCTTTTCCCCCAAAGGCGCTGGTGCGCTCTGGGAGTGTGCTGGATTTAAACCAGCATCGGGTGGCCATGGTCGTCAAAAGGACCTTTGTTGACAACCTGCCCGAGGTGCCAGCCCCAACGGCGGAAGTGATGCGTGCCCTTCTCCGAACGTTCTGTAGCTCCCGCTACAGATCGGACGGCACGGACTTGTTTGACTTTTCTGTGATGCCGATGGCAGATGGCGAGTTTTGGAGATTCCCCTTTGAAAGTGGCAGGGACGACGACGTAGGCCCCGAGAACGAACGGGGATGGCATGGCACACATGTTGAGGCCCTCCACTCCATCCTGCGCTGCGGCGCCTTGGCCGAAAGCTCCCCTGCTGTGCAGGGGGCCCGCTATTTCACCGGTCGCCCGGGAGTTTATCTTCACAGAGATGCGAATCGCCGACTGTGTGAATCGTATATGACTTATGTGCGATGGGGCTCTGCTCCAGCCTATCTAGGCGTTCTCCTGGAGGTAGTCTTTGATAGGCGGCACTCCCGCAAAGCGGGGCATTCCACCAATCAGGTCATTATCGCCGCAGAAGGCGTTCGTCTAGTAGCGGTACATCTTCGTGTGCTGACGAAGTCTAGCCTGTCACCGGGGTTACATATTCGCGAATGGGTGCCGAGTCTCGAAGTCGACCCCGAGCAGTACCGGAGCTGAAAAAAATAATTAATGTGAATAACCATTCCTGCCTGCAGCCGTCGCAGACTTCTTGTCAGTTAGCCAGCAGCCTGCAGTTCCCCACGGATAGACACCCCAGGCCCTCAACCGTTAACAAAAAAGAGTGCTATGATCCTTCTGTGCACATCAAACTTTTGATGAATTTCATAATGAGTCATTCGAGTCATTGCTTGCACTGCCTGCCGAGGTCAAGAGGCTGAAAAGACGATGAACGCACCTGGCCGCGGCCTCAGAGTAAAAGCAGAGCTGGCAGCCGCGTTTGCAGGGGGATAGTTTGGGGCAGGCCATCATTCTTAGGTTCTTACGCAGCCAGGCAATCAGCAGCATCTTGTTTGAAAGTGCCATAGCTACGGCAGTATTCTGTGCAACGCTCTGGCCGTCTATGCTCATCTGCATGCGCAGGTGTGCACCAGCAAATCCAGCTGGGCCTGAGAGAAAGCTGCTGTTCGGAATGACAACTGAAATGTTTGAAGTTGGGCACGAAGNNGTGTCTGATGCTCCCTTGCCCAAGGGGGCATCCGAGACCAAGGCCTTCGTGCTAGAGCACAGGCCAGGTGTTGTCCTTCTAGTTTTTAACATTCTCATGTCTCACTTAAGGTGAGCGGATACACACTGCAGCCGACTGTGACTTGAAAGAGTTTTTTCTTAGCTTGGATCTCTTGTGTGTCTGAGGGACAACTGAAATGTTTGAAGTTGGGC
>CAJNJA010018069.1:0-10732 GCA_905231915.1 Symbiodinium necroappetens | reverse complement strand
GGTTTAGGGTTTAGGGTTTAGGGTGTAGGGTGTAGGGTTTAGGGTGTAGGGTGTTGGGTTTAGGGTTCAGGGTTTAGGGTTTAGGGTTTAGGGCTTAGGGCTTACGTGAGGTTTACTTAGCAACTTAGTATACTCGCATATATGTATGTATGTATCTACTATGTATAGCAGCATTATATGTGTATATAGGTCTGTCTGTCTGTCTGCATGTATGCATGCATGCATGCATGCATGTATGTATGTATGTACGTCTGTATGTATGTATGTATGCATGCATGCATGTATGTATGTATGTATGTATGTTTGTTTTTTCATAAATAAGGAATTAATAAACCAATGCAGAAACACATAAATGTATTAATATGCAGATGCAACTGTTTGTTTTCCGATATTCTGCTTGTTGCTGTTATCATGTTTGCTACACGTATATAGCATACCGTGATGCTAGGAAGTCTTGTTTGCATTTCTGGCCATGAGGTTGCTGTACATGCAAAACTAACAATACTTGCAATATCACATGGAACTGGCAACTCCGCAGTTGCAATAGGAATGGCAATGCTACCAACAGAACACAATTACAGCATTGGTTGCGAACAAGATGCAAGCCATTATTATGACGTATGCGAACCTACAGATGCTATATGTACCCTAAGCCCTAAGCCCTAAAACCTGCACCCTCAACCTTAAACCCTAAACCGTGAACCGTAAACCCTGACCCCCAAACCATAAGCCCCATACCCTGAACCCTAAACCCTTAAGAGAGGGTTGACTTTCGCCCTTTACCTAGTAGCATCAGTAGTAGTAGTCGTCGTCGTAGTAGTAGTAGTAGCAGCAGCAGCATGTGATACTAGTAATAAACAGCAGTTTGTACTGGTGTTCCCTGTAGTCCCACTATAGCTGTAGGGCGTTTGGATTTGGGTAGTTAGACATATTATGCAGTAGCCTCTCCCAGTTCCTATATTGTCAGTTATACTGTCTTTTACCTCGCGCCGAGGCCCTACTCTAATCTCACGGCTCCTTTTCTAAAGCCTCATCGTAGCCCTTCTAAATCCTTTCAAAGCAACCCGGATAATGACAGGAGCCTTATGTTGATTCGCAAGGCCCCTATATATTCGCTTCGCTATAGCCCAATGCTTCGAAGCACGGGCCCGTGCTTAACTCCACAGACGGACCCAGAAGAACTCCACAAAACCTTTTTCGAATGGTATAGCAAGCTGAGAAAGCCTCTAGATGAGCCCTGAAGCCCCCAAAACCCGAAGCCCTGAACAATAAACCCTAAACCTTAAACCCTAAAGCCCTAAACCCTACACCTCAAAACCACAAAACCCCAACACCCCAAAACCCTCAAAACCCTAAAGCCCTAAAGATGTAAGACGGGGGCTCCTGGCGAGGTGCCCTTCGGTTCCCGGGCAGAGAACGCACGGCTGGTCTTCTGCACTCTCGGAGTTCCCCGGTGAAGACGGGTTTAGGGTTCATAGGGTTTTTGGGGTTTAGGGGTTTAGCGGTTTTAGGGTTTAAGGGTTTTAAAGGTTTAGGGTCTAGGGTCTTGGGTTTGGGGTTTTAAGGTTGAGAGTTTAGGGTTTAGGGATGGTTCTGCAAGGTTCTGAGTTCCAGTGGGCTCTAGGGTTTAATTAGGGTTTAGGGTTCAGAGTTCAGGGCTCAGGGTTATGGTTCTACTTAAGCATGAGACTTTGTTTGTGTGACCATAACTACTTTAATTGGGGTTATAAGTACTTATAAGTATAGTTGCCCTAATACTCCGTAGTTACTAAGTCCCATGATCTTTTAAGTAGGATTGAGTGGCAATGGGGCTGCTTTACTTTCTACATCCTTCTGGGTTCGTATCATAAAGACTGGAAGTAAACGATATGTTAATTGCCACCTTTATTCGATTCAGATTTAGAACCACCGTAAGTGAGGGTGCAACGGAATGTCACGCTCCGTGTGGCCCTAGCAAGGTAGAAAGCAGGGTGGGCTGGGCCGACAAAAGGTCAGAGTAACACGCGTCTCCAGGGTGGACTACGCAAACGGCGATGAACAGAAGCAAAAGCGGCACAAATTGATCCAACGGTATCGGTTGTCTGACTTGCAGTGGTAATGCTAATACAGCAGCATGCATGAAACTCTCAATCGTTTATGGTCGTGAGAAGGCTAGACATAGATAGAAGCAAAAGCTATATGATGCGATCATGATAGGGTGGTAAGGTGTGATGGCTATGGCGAGGATGATAATCATGACGATGACGAAGATGATGAACGTTATGTTCGTGAGGTTGATTGGTGACGAGAGCACTAGATGACAGCACCTAGTAGTGGCAGTAGTAATTGGGGTCGTCGTCGTAGTCGTGGCCGTCGTGACCGTGGTGGTGGTGGTGGTGGTGGTGGTAGGAGCAGGAGCCGGAGCAGTGGTGACAGTAGTAACAGTAGCAGTAGTAGGAGCAGGTGGAGTAGGAGTAGTAGTAGTAGTAGTAGTAGTAGCAGCAGCAGCAACAGTCGTCGTCGTAGTAGTAGCAGCAGTCGTCGTCGTCGTGGCGGTGGTGGGAGATTTGTGCCGAGGTATCGGAGTCTCAATGATCAGTCATGCTACTCGTGGAGGTGGCTGGCCGCACTATGCCCCCAAACCACAAAACCTACAACTCTGTATCCACTGTAAACAGGCTCAACCCCTACACCAAAACTCGAAACGTGTTTCACACCCAACACAACCCTCTGAAGCCCTGTTCAAACTCTTGGATCCTATCTTAAACATAAAGAACCTAGCTTTTGCAAACTCTTGGATCCTATTTTAGCCATAACGAACCTAGTTTCGCAGCCTCGAGGTCTTTCGCCGCCGGCTCCTTGCCGACCCGGACCTTCTCGGCGTGACACACATCATCTTCGATGAGGTGCTATTGGGGGCCGGGGGGGCGGGGGGGGGGGTAGGCCCTAAACCCTAAACCCTAAGCCCTAAACCCTAAACCCTAAGCCGTAAACCCTAAGGGCTTGTAAGCACATCTTTTCCGGAGCCGTAAGCCGCAAACCCTAAGGGCTTGTAAGCCAATGCTTTTAACCTTAAGCCAGGCTTGAGGCTTCAGAATTAGGTTCTCTTGCGCTCTGAGTTTAGGCTCTTGTTTACTTGCTGCTTTAGTTTGCTCCTTTTTTCTCTTGTGGCTTCCTTCAAAGTCCCAAAAGAAATAGTTTTTGCTTCCCGAAGGTGAGGGTCATGAAAATTAGGGTCTTGAGTGAGCCCGAATCGTGCTTTGCTAAACAACTAGGCCACAGTGACTCAAAAGCCGCAGAGGGCTTTTCAGAGCTTAGGATCAAGAGTATGCATAGGGCTCTTTGGAATAGGGTTTAGGATAATTTGAGACCCTAAAACCTAAACCCTGGACCCTAGACCCTAAGGGCCCTTGACCCTAAACTCTAAACCCTAAACCCTAGACCCTAAACCCTAGACCCTAAAGGCCCTTGACCCTAAACTCTAAACCCTAAACCCTAGACCCTAAACCCTAGACCCTAAAGGCCCTTGACCCCAAACCCCAACCCCTAAACCCTAGACCCTAAACTCTAGACCCTAAAGGCCCTTGACCCCAAACCCTAGACCCCAAACCTTAGACCCCAAACCCCAGACCCTAAAGGCCCTAAGCCCTAGGGTTTAGGATTCCGACTTTTGGGCTGTTTGGGGTTTTGGAATCCTTGGGTTCAGGCCGCAGGTTCCTCGGCCCACGCGCTTTTCGATGGCTCACGACTTGGGTGCAGCATGAGAAGGGCCTTAATGCTACTTTGCTATATATTTATATATGTATATGTACATATATATATATATTAGTTTATTATTTATATAATATTTTTTTGGTGGGGGGGGTGGGGGCTTATTGTTATTTTATAGTATAAGCGGCCCCAAAACCCTGTTCCAAATTATTAAGGCCCCTACGTTAGGCGCACAAAATCGCCGACGAACGCCTGCCACCCAACAACGAGGGCTCCAATGTGCACGATGCTTGTCTTCAGCACCCGGAATTCCATCTGAGAATCAAACCCACTAATTAAGGAATATGCCTTAAACTATAATAGGAACCTGAATAAGACTTACGGTATAATGTATATTCCTTAATGAAGGGAGATTGGAGTCTCTGGGGACTCCGCAGACCAAAGTCCGGTTGCAGCAAGTTCTTCTTGCAGTGCAGGTTTGGTAGGTCTCGTTTTCGAAGCATTGTGATCTTGGCGCCTGCAATCCCAAGCCCTCATATAGAGGCCTCAATAATTGGACTAGGGTTTGGGGGGGGTATATTATACAGAACTACAATAAAGGAACCCCCCAAAACCCTATCTTAACTATTATGGCCCCTACATGAGGCTAAGTCAAACCGCGGAGGCCTTCAAGTTGGATCGCCAAACCCCGGGAACTCCAAGCCATCAGCAACCGTCGCAGGTTCACGAGAGGGACAAGCTCGCCGACTTCAACATGATCCCTGGCACAAAGCAATCTTGGGTTTAGGGTCTTTTTTAGGGGGCTTTGCAGGGGTCACGTTGGTTATATCCAGGGTTTTATAGAGTTACAACAGGATTCCAGATCTAGAACCGTGAACCAGGTGTCTCTGGGCTTACATATAGCCCGAGAGCTCAAAAGATCGACACTGGTTTCTAACAGTTAGCTAACACTTCTATCGTACCCTAAACCCTAAACCAAGCGACATGGACATTGATCATTAGAAACCCAGAGACTCCACCACTACAGGGATTCCTTGGTTCTGACCAGGACTACATCCATCCGCGTGGATTCGGAGACAAACGATGACGAACGGCAATGTAATTTGGATTTGGGGTTATGGGGTTATGGGTTTGGGGTTTAGGGTTTATGGTTTAGGGTTTTGGTTTAGGGGTTTAGGGTGTATGCCGACAAAGGTTCCATAAAGTACCGTAGTATACTCCTGACTGCAACGCTAGACTGGATCAAGCGATCAGAAGCTTGTTTGTAAGCGCCAGGTAGAAGTTTGAGACTCTGGCGCATTCCCCCCGAACCCCTTAATTCCCAGAGACCTGCCCTGCGCCTTAAGTAGTCAACGAAGTCCTAAACCCTAGAACCTAATCCCTACTGAACGCATCTTGAAAGAGTCCTTGGACACACCTAAACCCTAAATCCTGAACCCTAAACCCTAAACCCTACAAGCCCTAAGCCCTAAACCCTAAACCCTAAACCCTAACAAACCCAAAACCCCAGAAACCAACGGCTTAGGATCTCCTAGCAGCCCTTCGGTAATATAGGGGCCTTCATAGTTACCTATGCTACGTAGTCAAGGAAACCTTATAGGAATAATCAGAGGGTCTTAATAATTAGAATAGGGTTTTGGGGGAGTATGACACTTTTGGAGGAATATGACACTATAGTTATAATAAGGACCTCCCCCCAAAATGATACTGTTGATGATATAAACCTTGGCATTACCTTAAGGACCCAAAACTATAGGAAGTATGGTATTTTCCTTTTTTTATGGGTAATGCAGGATATTATATCATCAGCAGTATTTTTGTTTTTTTTTTTGGGGGGGGGCTTCCTTATCATAATTGTTATAATAGAATATGCCCCAAAAGCCTATTCTAATTTTTAAGGCCCCTGCATTCATTAGCTCTTTAAGTTTAACAAGCCCCAAAGAGGATCTTCGTGCGAGATCTCCTGGCAAGGCGCTCCGACTTGCGGCGTGGAGCTCAGAACCTTTTGGGAGAGTCCAAATAATAATAATAATCATACTAATAAAAATAATAGTAATGTTAATTTGAAAAGTTACATGTTGCAGCATTGCCTTCTGTGGTTCAGGGCCGTTTTTCAATCTCAAGCCCTTGATATTGAAGACTTTGTGGCTTGGGCTCTTAACCCTAAACCCTCAACACCTCCCTCGACCCTCATCTCTAAACCCTAAACCCGAGACCCTAAACCCTCAAGCCTAGACCCATAAAAGCCCTAAATACCTAAGCTCCAAACCCCGAGCTGCACATCCTTCACCCAAGGCCCAATAGAATAGAATAGAAATATCCCTAGGTAGTATTAGGGGAGACCCCTCAAAGGGGACCCTTGTTATCCCTACTTATGGCTCTCTTAAGAGGGGCCTTATTGAGAGGGTCTTTTTGCCCAAGGGTGCCCCTAATCGCACAGTCCCGACAAAATAGGCATACTGTCAGTTTAGCTTAAACCCTAAACCCTAAACCCTAAGATTTCGGTGTGGAGTCGAATCTCGGATAGAGGGCTTCGAGGGTTTTATGGTTCGAGGTCCGGGTCTAGACCTAAACCTAAGCCCTAAAGGCCTTAGGGGCTGAGTAGGTAACCGTTAACCTTTTTGGGGGCTTATATAAACCTATTATACTTCAAAAGGTGAACCTTTTTTGGGGCTAAGGTACTCGGCCCCTAAGAAACCTGTAGTCTCGTTTCCAACCCGCAAGGCCTCTGCAAAAAACGGCAGCTCATGTGATAGCAGGGATTCGCTAGGGCTTCTTTGGGGTGCGGTTTAGGGTCTACTGTACAGGCTTTCGGGATTTTGGCAGGGACATGGGGTTGTATACAGAAATGATTTTAGGTCATACGGGTAGTTCTCTAAATTAGAGTCCCTTTTGAGGGTCCTTTGTGTATACGGGGTGCCGTGCTGTTGTGGGGGACCTAGAAAAGGATCCTAGGTCAGAGAAGTACCCACACTGCCTACTGAAAGGACCACATGCTCCCTGTGACCAAACATGCCTGCAGAAGCCTTTCGAGGAATTGCAAACCCTGCAAGTCTTAAATAGAAACCTTGTAAAATCCCTTCTTCGGATTCTTAAAAGAGGGGCTATAGGGGTTCTATAATCAAGGTTTTTTTAATAGGGCCTTGGAGCCCTAAGCCCTAAATCAGTAACCATGAATCCTAAACCCTAAACCTACACTCTAAACCCTAAACCCTAAACCCTATACTCTAAACTCTAAGCAGTAAACCCTAAACCCTAACTCTAAACCCTAAACCAAAACCCTAAACCATGATAAACCGTTGTGCCGAGGCTGATGTTGATGAGTGCTGAGCGCTCGGACATGACATGACGAGAGCTTGGGGGCTTTTTGTGGTTTAGGGCTTTAGGGGTTTAGGGTTTTAGGGTTTAGGGTTTAGGAGTTTAGGGTTTAGGGTTTAGGGTTTAGGGTTTAGGGTTTAGGGGTTTAGGGGTTTAGGGTTTTGGGTTCACGAGTCTTGAGGCTTTTCTTTGCGTTCAGGAGTTAGGGGTTTAGGGCGCAAGTGCGGTTGTTCCTTGGTTTTCGTGTTGTGATTGTAGCCAGGCATTTGGGCGTTTCAATTCTTGGCTGTTGGGGTTTGGAATTTGGATTCCTGGTGGTTCCAAGGGTCAGGGCCTCAGGCCACAAGCTGCGCAGCTTCGATGGGAAACATCTCTGTTCCGAGACAATCGCCCCATGCCGCAGCTTTGCCAAGCAAGCACGAGCCTGGAAGTATGTGACTGCTTTATGGGGCTTAGTGCCTTTGGAGTTCAGAGCTTTGCATCTTCAGGGTCTCAGACTCGGCGTCTACACTGCAAGTCCGAAGGCCCACGGTTTACGCAAGCTTAGAACCGGCGGTGACTTAAGGCTTAAGGTTTGGTCTTGGTGTCGGGTCTTTGAGGTTTAGGGTTTAGGGTTTGGTCTTGGTGTCGGGTCTTTGTATGGGTAGTTTACGGTAGTTCTCTAAATTCGGGTCCCTTTTAGGGTCCTTCTTATAAGGATGCCGTACTATATTGGGGACCTAAACAGGGACCCTAGTTTAGAGAGCTACCCGTACCCCATAGAGTTAAGTTGACCTGCTACAGTAGAGGTAGGTTAGCTACTCCCTGCTATAACCTCACCCGACTCACAACCCCGCCGTCTGGCCCGCCTAATCTCGAGAATCCTAAGGGCTTACAAGGTTTAGGGCTCTTTCTAGGTCCCTGAGTGGTACCCTTCTGCCCTTTAGATTTTAGGGCCCCCTTATTTAAAACCGAATAGTAGGAAAAAGGGTGCCCTTACTAAAAGAGGCTACTTATGAACCAAGGTAGGCTCATGCCCGACCTAGTTGTCTCTATGACAGATCTTAACCAAAATCCTAAGGGTTTAGGGTTTAGGGTAGGTTTAGGGCTCTTTTGAATCCCATGACGCCGAGAAGACGGAAGATCCAGCAGGAAAGCGTCTTGAATTCGTTTCGTTGAGGCCACCTTGCAGATGGACACCTTCGAGCGCTACTTTCAAGGCAGCGTCGTGGGGGATTGGCTAAGGTTTTGGGGTGGAGGGTTTAGGAGTTTTGGGGTTGAGGGTTTGGGGTTTTAGGGGTTTGGGGTTTTGGGGTTTTCGGTTCAAGTTCTAGGGTTGAGGGTGTAGGGGTTTAGGGGTTTTAGGGTTTAGGGCTTAGCGGCTTTTGTGCAGCGAATTCTGAAGCGCCAAACCATAATGAGTTCAACCCCTACCTGCAACGTCCAAGCTAGCGTGAAAGGAGCGCTGATGGTCCTTCGTAGTGCTTGAAACTACCAAACTACCATAGCCTTTTGCCGGCTCTTGTTACAAAACCTAAGCCGCAAACGCTACAAGTAAACCCTGGATTCAAGGTGCAATAGTTAATTAGGCACGATCCCAGGCAGGGCGTCATAGGCTTTCCATGTGTGCTAGACGGTGCGCGTAGGACTTTCATTGGGTTGAAAAGGGGCTTTATGATAGCTCATAAGGCTGTGTTTATGTATATGCTTTGGTTGTGGGAGATCGCATTTGCGGCTTGAGGTGTAAAACCCCTTAATTAGGATGGTCGCATTTCAGGGTTCAGAGCTTTTGTTCAGCGTCTCAGACTTGACAGCAAGGGTGTTCTGTTTGACGACTTTGCGCGTCGGTCGGTTTTGTTCTGACTTTAGAAACGTGCTTGAACAGGCTTGTCGTATTGGCGGTTCCTGTCGGGTTTTGCTACAGGTTCGTGCCCTGCATAGCACAAACCGCAAACCCTGAGCCCTAAACTCTGAGCCATGGACCCTAAACCCTGAAACCCTGAGCCCTGAACTCCGAACCCTAAACCGTACCGTAACCCCTAAACTTATAGCCCCTGAGCCCTGAACCCTAAACCCACTCACTCACTGACTTATTCACTCGTTCAAAACCTAAACCCAACCTTAAACCCTGAATCCTGAACCCACTCACTCACTCAATCACTCATTCAAAACCTATCCCTGAACCCTAAACCCACTCACTCCCTCATTCATTCATTCAGGCCCTGACCCCACCACTCAAGGCGCCTTCAAGATTCGAATACCTGGCCGGGTACCGCCGGAAAAACTTGCCAGGGTTTAGGGTGTAGGGGCCTACTTGGTTCCCGCGTATACTGTATACCCCTAGTTCCGTCCTGTGGTTGATATTTAGGATCCTATAAGGTAATCCCCAAAAGGAACTACTATGGAGCCTATGGGTAGGGGTTCCTTCAAGGGGCGTATCCTGTTCTAAACAGTTTGGAGACGTTGATGAGGGTCTTGTAAAGGTCTCGTTAGTTCTTGGGGTGTCGATCTACGCGCGTCTTGGAAGAGCGTTGTTAAGTTTTACTGGTTTAGATAAGGGCTTTTCATAGTTGTGTTACTGTTGGGTTTTGCATTTAGATGGATGGACGTGGGGTGCACAATACGGGCCTAAACTGTACGCCTTTAGCTGTAGCTGGAGTCCACTGGCAATATCCCACTAGAACTCTGTTCAAAATCCCTAATACCCTAAAGCCCTAAAACCCCTAAAACCCGTAAAGATCCCTAAAGCCGCAATTTCAGGGTGCAAGGCCCTGAGGATTTGCAAAAAGCCTTGACAACGAACAGCTGATGCATGGCGCGAGGCCTCTGTAGACTTGTCTAGCCCTGCCAAGTTTAAGAGTTAAGCCCTAAAGCCTAAACGCCCTAAACGCCCTAAACCCCTAAACCCCTAAACCTAAACCCTAAATTCAACGTCTAAACCTACTCCAAACCCCAAGCCTCTGAAGCACCCTAAGAAACCCCAAACCTCCATGACCGCAAACCCTGAACCCCTTACATAAGCCGAGTCTAAACCCCTCATCCCCGAAGCCGGTTCACCACGCCTCTGGCGTTGCACGCGGCCGAACAGCCTTCTAACTATCGTAAGGGCAATGGCCAGCTCGCGGTCCCACCGCCACCGCGTGCTCCCAAGGGTGGAGAGAGGCCTGGAAAGGGCAAGAATAAGACCAAGTCCATTCTGAAGGACTCCAGCTGGTTTCGGCAACACCCGATGGGAAGCAGATTTGTTACGCCTATAATTCCCAAGGTTGCAAGGGTCCCAAGTGCCCGCGTTTGCATGTTTGCAGGGTGGCTGGATGTTTCAAGGACCACCCAGCGCACCAGCATGAGACGGCTGTGGCTGGAGGCTGACAGCCGGGAGCTGGGAAGCGAGACTTCGGAAGCACTGCACAGTTCGGCCAGCGTTGCCTATGCCTTCTCAGGGCTCGCCCGTCAATCTGACATACATTCGTGCCTCAGTAAACTTTGGCCAGGAATTCACTCTAAACCCCAAGCCTCTAAGACCTAAACCCTAAACCAAAGATCCCTAACCTCTAAGCCCTAAGCTCTAAACCCCTAAACCTCTAATCCTTAAACTCGTCCTTCCTGTGGTGATAGCGGGTGGGCCCGGGGGTTTTGAGGCTCGAGGCCTTCCAGGCCCAGACTTGGAGTCGGCTTTGGGGTCAGGGTCCTTAAAGGAGCCCTTAAAGGCTATCCTTAAAGGAGCCCAGGGGTTTAGGGTTTAGGG